>JAULJZ010169900.1:0-24621 GCA_032270985.1 Heliamphora pulchella
AGAAATCACGTCAGCTAAATGCGTTTCTAACTTGGCTCCCAAGTTTGTTAATCCAAACGCCCAAAGGCAGGACTAATTAATCCTACAGTTCCACCCCCATGCTCATATATACACATCGTTCACATATCTAACATGCTGACACGATCAAGTTATCAAAGCATCTAAACACATGCAATCAAGCACGCGCAATCAATCTCACACGAGATACACCCTCTTCCCACAGCTCTTAGGTATTCAAACCCAGAGCTCTAATACCATTCTGTCACGCTCCAAACTTCGGGTCACGTGAAACACCCATAAACAACCAAACAACAACCCAACCCGAGGATACACTCTCAAAATAAACCCTACATGCATTGTATATAAACGCCAAACGGCATACATTACATGGCCCCAACGCCGAGAAAACATGTAATAAGCATACATGATACAGATAGAAATAAAACGGAAGACTACAGATCTTCTACTCCTCCAGCAACCCCGGATCAACCTACGTGACCGGTACCTGAAAACATTTTATCCCACACTGTGAGTTAAGGCTCAGCAGAAACTAAACAAGCATACAAATAAACAAAACATGCTCAGAAATCAAAGTGTAGGTTTAGACTCTCTTTCAAGCCTTAAAAATAATTTCTCATGCAAGGGAAAGCGAGGATACAAACCATGTTTTGACTCACTCATAGGAGCCTTGAAAACGGTTAAAAAATGGTTTTTAGATTGTGATTCACACGACTCTTAAAATAATTTGAAAACTGGTCTATCCGTCCCATAATGAAATTCATGTAATCTATGTATCTTCTCGGACTTTTACCGATGGACCGTAGCCCCCGTCAATGCATCTTTACGGACTTTCACCGAAGGACCGTAGCCCTATCGAACACCTCTTTACGAACTTGCACCGAGGGATCGTAGTCATATTAAACGCTTCTTTACGGACTTTCACCAAAGGACCGTAGCCCTTACATAATCTTATTGGACTTTAACCGAAGGGTCGTAACCCTAACGTAATCACCTTCAGCCAGAGCTAACATAATCATCTACCTCATTCCATACACCTATGCGTAACCCACTCAGGATTTACTGCACAAAACCAGGTACTATCACTACGTATCACAAACCAACGTCACCTGTTACACACGCGACCCACACAACATGCATCTGCTCCTTAGAGCCCACATACATGTCTATAAAACCCTAGGTTTTAAAGCATAAAACCTCGTTACACATAACGATACCACAACCATGTAAATCACATTACATAATCCATGCATAAATATACTACAGTTATAACACGCATAAAGCCCGTTATAAAAGCACATAGCCACATATAACAACCAAGCCAAGCCCGAAGGCTAACTAAAAACACAAAAGCCTCACGGTTTCACAACCCGAAGGGAACCACGGGCCCAAACACTCAACACATAACAAACACCCACATCTCACCAACTCATCATCCCCGAGGATGGTATCAACATGAACACACGAGGTTACCATACGACCCCCGAAACCACGACACAACCAACCGAACCCCAAAAGGAATTCACAAGTATTTAAATCGACTAATTCCCATAAATTAATGAATTGAAATACCATAGGATGCCAATTGAAAACCAAAGAACCAACCACTAAACCACATAGCACCAACAAACTTCCAAGGCCCTAACACGACCAAAACGGACCCACACACGTCCAACACAGCAAACACGAACCCACACATGCACAACACGGCCAACACAAACCCACGCATGCCCAACACGGCCAACCAAGATGAAAAACAATCTTTTTCCAAACATTCGGCCAAAAACGGGTGAAAAATAGTTTTGAAGTTTTGACATACCTTCACTCTTTTGATCATAACTTTTTTCTATAAAAGTAATTTTAAAATGAGAGAGGTGTCATTGGAAAGAAGACTTCCGGGACTTCAATTTAAGTACAAGAACGACCCCATTCCGAGTCCGGATGAGGGAGATACATCAATTTTAAAAATGATTTTCTAAAATCGCCCAGACCGATTGATCGGTTAAAAGACCGATCAATCTGTCACATACCAGTCTCGGTTTCTTGGAAAACAGAACAGATTTTTCAGCCCCAAAACTCGTATAAACCCTAAATTAAAGCCTTTAAACACCAAATATGATACCCACATGCATACCCTACCCCAAGACTACCTCAAAACCTCGAAAGGAACCCTCAACACCCGATTCCATCCAACCGAAAATGACGAACAATAGGTTTTAAACCCAAAAACTCAACTTTTACAGAAAATCAGATCTACAACAATCCAATCGGTAAAAATACACTCGATTACACGTAGCACCCTTATAAAACATGCAGGTCTAAAATCCTACCTCGGTGAGTTAAAAACTCGACACCTTGAACCATGTGCAAAATCGAGCTTCGTCAGAATGAAATTCTGTCCGGATGGTTGCATAGCCCACCGTGCTAAAAGCAAGGATCCGCTGTTGGATCGTTTAAAATTGAGCCCCAGGCCCTCGAGAACTTAGAGAGAAGGTAGAGAGAAAACAAAAAACTTAGGAGTTAAGTTTTAGAAAAATATCTTTTGAAAATATTTAATTTCAGATATTTATAGGTATTCAAAAATATTTTTTTTTGAAAATTTTTGAGATTCGAACCACAACATCCCACGGCCCTGGGAACCTACCCTGCATGCATATCTAAGCCCGATCATGCACCAAAAGCAATAAAGACATGCTCAAACAAAAATACGTAACGCGCATCCAAAAACGCCGAAAAAGAAAATGTGTGAGGGTCTCACACTAACCCCCTTTCATAATAAGTAATCTCCAAATTCATTTTTATAATTGGCAACTAGGGACGCCCCAGATTTAAGATCACAAAAGAATGATTTTTGCACAACCCAACACATAATGACAGGTATAAATAGGACTCTGATAAACCAAGATGCAAGTGTAGGATGCTCATGATGTGTAATATGCTTCTCGTGTACAATTGATTATAACGTAACATCATGGTATAGCACATAGTACAACTCACTAAAGCATAGAGTACAAGTACAATAAGCACAAGCTACTATTCATGTGACATAAAATCGAACTATCGGCATGGATTCATTTCATCAAAATTGTCATTTTCATACACCAATCATTCACAAAATTCATTTAAAGTCCATATATTCAAGTTCCACAATGTAGCATGTCACTCATACACTTAGCCAAATTTCGGTGAATGCTCAAGCATCAATTGTAAAATTATAACAGTGTTTTGGGGCATCTAGACTTGGAGTTAATTTATGATTTTTGAACACCAATTAGATAAAAATGTTTTCTACAATTTTTTTGTTTGACACTAAGGTCAGATCCTAGGAAAAAATGGTCATTTGGTTTAATTAAGAGAAAACCATTCAGCACTTTACAGAGAAAAGTGTAGAAATTGGTCTTCTGTTGGCCTCAATTTTTGGGCAACAAATCAAGGGTTACGGGTCTGATTTTTGGAGACGTTTATTTCAAGGTGTCCCCTACAAGTTTCATGTTTTGTGCTAAAGCTAGTTGTTTGGAACAAATTGATGATGCTCGCCAATTTATAAAATGGGTTCAGTTAGCATAAAAAGTTTCAACATAATCGATTTTTAACAGAGAATGCATAAAACCTTTGTGGAACCATCTGAGGGTATTTTGAGCTGATTTTTGCTCAGTATATAGTTTAATATGTTAGATACATTTCTCATGGAAACCATTTTTGGATTTGGCCAATAAAAACATGGGTTTTTGGTCCCATAAAATTGTGTGGCAAAGAGCTCGTCAGTCACTAAATCACAACAGTGACTTTGAGAAGGGTTGTGACCTATCAAAACTTCATATTTTTGGCTCATTTTTAGTGGAATGTAAGATAAAGATGTAATCTACAAGTTTTAGGTTTTGAACTAAGCTTGGTTCTCACTCTAACCTAGTGTTTTTACGTTTGCAACTCAGAGTGGTCAAAATCTGACACTCTTTGGTAAAAATAGAGTATCTAGAGTTCTACCCAACGAAATCACTTAAAACTAATTTTGTATGAAAGAGAACTTAAACGTCTAGGTTTGAACATAAAAATCACATTTAGATCATTTTTTTACAATTAGTTATGGTAGTTTAATGTTCTTAGCAGAAAGTTAATATGCCCAAAAAATTAGGTTATTTATGGTTTCGGTAACTTAGCTCATGATGTATTTAAATTTAATGTATTTTCTTTGCATGCATGTAATGTATTCATAGATACCAAAGTTCTAGAGCCTATTTAAGTCATAAAACTCAAAAACACTTACATGCAAACACATACAACACTTGATCTCATATGAACAGCCCCTAATCTACTCACACGACACCTTTTTGAGTGAAATATTTTTTCTTATTCTTAGGGTTGTTTATAGAGATGGATTGAGGGTTATTTTATGAGAGAATGACAGAAGGTTTGAGGTATTTACTTACTTGTTTGATGCTTTAAAGATTGAAGGATGGTTATGACTTATCTTTCAAAACTTTTCTAGGCCTCCTTGCTCCTTCTTTCTTTCTTCCTTATTATCTCCTTCTTCTCTTAGGAACACTTAGAAAACTTTTGGTGGCTCTCCTTCACCTTTCTCAGCCAAAAATATAGAGGGAGAATGTGTGAGACCCTGACCTATTTTATTTTTGGAATAATTTCAGAATTGATGGAGTTAGAGTTAATCTTTGACCTCGGGCGTTAGGGTTTGTGCTTCTTCACAATAGAACAACAGGTGCGTATGAGTTTTATGCTTGTTCAAGTTTCGTTGTGGCTCGTTTGGTTTGGTTTAAGGCTAGGAAACAAGTTTTACACAGAAAAACAAACTGCCCTGAGGTTCGGTCGACTGGAGGGGTTGGCCCAGTCTACTGGACCGAGATTTTCTAGTTTGGTCGACTGAACTAGGGTGTTCGGTCGAATGGATCGTGGCACTGGGTAATTTTCATGTTTCCAGTAGGCTGTTCAATCGATTGGAATGGAGGTCCAGTTGACTGAACTGAGGATTTTGGCAGATTTTGGAGTTTTTCTATAAATATCAAGCTTGGAGATATTTTGGAAAAGATTACTTCTAAGCTATGTTTCAGTTCTCTCTGTCTTCTCTCTTGATTTTTGAGGGCCTGGGGATCATTTTTTAGCAATCCGACAGTGGATCCTCGATGTTGGTGCCTGGGGATTTGTATATATCCGGGACAGATTCTCGTTCTAACAAGGTTCGATTTTTGAGGCTTCGAGTTTTGACTCTCCGAGGTAGGATTCTAGACCTACTACTATTATGAGGGTGTTGTATGCAGTTATACTTTCTTTCACCGGGTAGAAATGCATGAAAAAGTGTTTACATGTTTTAAACCGTGATTTTTGGGTTAAAGTGGGTATTTACGCCTTTTCTCGATTATATGCATGTTTCGGGTACGTGGTATCCGTAGTTTTCAAAAGGAGCTTTGAAAACGAAGTGTTTTGTGAAATTGGGTGAAAAACGTATTTTTAGAGGATTGGAGCTAACCCGTGGGGTTGAGTCTCAAATCTTAAACATTTTGTTAGAAATGATTTTAGATCTCCTTTTTAATGGATTGGATCTCTTTTATACATGTGTTGTATAAACTATTTTTGGGTTTTTGTAGTTGAGCTACGATGGATTTTTAAATGTTCTCCACAGATGTACCGTGACAGTGGTTGTGTTGAGTTGGGCTTCCATTGCTCCTTGGTGTAAGTCTAGAAACATGCGCAGCGTAGGTTCTCTGTACCTTCGAGTTAGTCCCCGTAAATTGAGTGTGATTGGGTGCTTTGTACCCTCGGGCTCAGGTCCCGTAAATTAAGCAACAGGTGCTTTGTACCTTCGGGCTAGTTCTCGTAAATTGAATGGTTTGGTTGCCTCCGTTAATGGCCTCGTTGTTGTGACTCCGTATAGAGCTTGTCATTACTAAACCTGCGGGTCGAGGGTAATGGATGAGAGTCTATAGTTGTTACCTTTGTCGGTATGACAGAGTCGGTACATAGGACTACATTTTATCTTTCTCCTCGATTGTGTGGCCTTAGTCGAGCTTACTGTTTATTTACAGTTTTTCCTTAACTGTGGCATGATATCTGTTAGGATGATATGCATAGTTTGAAAGATTAAAAAAATGTGGGGTTTTATGAGATAAAACCTTTTTGAGACTTGTGATAGTCTGACAGAAAACTTGTGGTTTTGGAAGGAAAACCTTTTTGGCTCCCGTGGTTGAGCCCGGTTGTGTATAATTGCATAGCCTGCTTTACAGTTTTACAGTCTATGTTCTATTGGGCTTCAGCTCACGGTGTGGGATTTTTTTTGCTGTAAAACCTTTTTAGGTAAGCACGAGGAGTTGACCTAATTGCAGAGGTGATGAAATACTTGCTGTAGTTTTCCCTTTTGTTTTGACATGTACTTTTACATGTAACGCCTGTGATGGCTAGTTTATACGCCTTTGGGCGATATGCTTATTCATGTATGAGAAGCATGTTTTCAGTTTATGAGAGTAAACTGTGGGAATTTCTACCCAAATGATGTATATTTTTTAGTTGAGGATTTTCCAACTACAAATCTTATTTTCTCAAATTGTCTTTTGGTGGGCTTTCGCGTGACCCTGTTGTTGGGGTGTGACAACTTGGTATCAGAGCTCTGGGTTCGAATACCTATGAGCTGTGGGAAGAGGGTGTGTTATCTTGTGAGGATGTGTGTGTGCTTGGTTGCCTGTGTTTGAAATATGAGCATGTTGATGTCGTGTATATGTGAGCATGGAGGTTGAATCTTAAGATTGATTAGTCTTGCCTTCGGGCGTTTGGACCAACAAACTTGGGTGCCAAGTTAGAACCGCGTTTCATGGACGTGATTTCTAGCAGAAAATCTAAGTAGGTTATCCAAAGTGACTCGTCATTCTTATTGGTTCTCCTCAGTATCGGTGTTGTATTAGCATGATTATGTAGTATGTTGTAGAAGTAACATGATAGATCGACCTTAGGTTGTCATGTTTCATTCTTTCTTCATATACGACCTGTATACCCTTAGAAATGTTTGGGTCTTGTATGTGCGACACGGTTGTAGTGGTTGTAGTAATTGTTGTAGAGACATGGTTATAGGTTGAGCGTCGATCGCTGGGTATGTTGTGGAACTCATCAGTGAGTTAAGTTCAGCCATGTGAGGTTGGCCTCAGTTGGCAAACCGTTGATTATTTGAGCAGAGTTTTGTTAAGGTATAATCGAATTATGGTTGATGGCTTTGACTTGGGTAGCTGACTCCTCTCGAGAGTTACAGTTGTATTTGGGTGATGAGGTATCGGAGACCCGAGAATCAGTATTTATGACTAGATTAGTGAAAGATCTGAGGAGCGTGGTAATCCCTTTTGGGGTTTTAAAGTACGTGGTTTTGGCCGTGTGATGGATTAGATACGTCGTGAGCCATGCTATGTCATGAGCCGTGTGCTCGGGACGGGGTATAGACGGGAACATAGTGGATGGGAGCGTAGAGATCCTTAGCCGAGCGTATGTTGAAATAGCAGAACGTGTGGTTCTAAAGATATTTCCTGGTAGTCAGGATATCGATGGTGGTTAGTAGGATGTTGTTGGTAGTATGAGTAGTCTGATGACCTTAGACGTTATGTACCTTTTGAGGTTTGAAAATTGAGTTTCGAGTGAGTGAGCTCAAGGATATGGGAATGAGTATGAATTATAGTTATGCTGGGAAGAGCACGGGTTATGGCTATATAGGAATGTGTAAGGGCTTCTGCGACGAGTATCGGTTGTGTGAGATTCCCACAGGAATGCAGGTTAGTGGTTTGGTCGACATCCTAATGATTGGGAGATCGCGTTTGGGAACCGTGCGAGGTTTATGTGGTTGGTTTAGTGTTGAGATGACGTATCCCGGGTATGATATGTCTGGAGGTTGTTTGTGTTCCACCTTAGGTTCAGAGATGGGTATGTTGTTCGCCCATCGGAACGAAGTGTGGAGTGATGAGGTTCATCAATGGACCGTGTGGTTTGGCTGGCCTGGAGTGATAAGTGAGAAATCGTAGGGTACGATGCCTGTGATCGATGTGTGCTTTGAGAGCGAAAGTGTGGAAGGTGTCTGCATGGTTGTGAGAGTTATTAGAAACTCTAAATGAAAGGTCTCAGTATTGGGTTACCTTTGTTTGACGCTGTGCCTTGAACAGTGAGCTCGATGCTGTGACGTGATCGTGGTTTGCCTAGCAGGAGTTAGGTGAGTAAGCGCAACCTTGTGGAGAGAGGTCTTGGGCGCAATGGTATGTTCTATACCAGGTATATGGATGGATGGCTGGTGTCGTGAGAATGAGGTCAGAGAGAGCTTGGTGTAGCGGATGACTTGAGTTGTGTGATCGGAGTTGACAACAGCTGTGTGATTGTAGCCGACGTGTCCTCGAGGTAGGATTTACAGAGTTCTTAGAGGCCAAGTGTTGAGGAGCACTCCTAGTACGCTGAGGATGGGTCATGGTTTCTTGCAGGCCTTTTTCCTTTCCTTTGGATGGAAGGAGAAAGAGAGTTTTCTTGTAGACGATTGTCTGGTGTGAGTTGTTTTCATATCGGGTGGACAGAGATGCCAGGTTTTTGATTGGTTCAGGTTTTGGTTGTGTCCTGAGATTGTGGAATCTCAGTAGATCTATACCCGTGTGTGACCCTTGGAGTTGTGACTCAGGGACATGTATCACCGTAATCGAGTGATTGTAGGTTTGATCCTTCGTGGTTTCAACGCGAGGCGCGAGACGCTCTACATCCGACTGTCGATGGGTGTGACTTGGGATTCGATTGCTCCCGCGGTTGAGGACCGTAAAGAATTGCATGACGGGGTTGGTATTATCCCGTGCTGGAAGACTATAAAGGAGTACGTGTGAGTGTGGTAAACATGATACGTCATGGTAACCTAGTCAGTGTGGCTTGTTTGTATGATAGTTGAACCATATGGGTTGCACCCCCTATGCTGTTTATTTTGATAGACAAGAGAGTTGGTGTTGAGACGTAGCATTCTTTGCAATAATCAGTTGAGGATCATTGACCGTAGTGTGCGTGTGGTTGTGTCTCTAGCTCATGACAGAGCGGTAATTTTATCAGAGCAGTGCGGTTATGATAGGCGTATGGAGGGTTCTCAGTAGACTTTTGTGAGTTCGATTTGGGTTCTGCTTGAGGACTTGGAACTGCGAGTTCTTGGAGTCGAGGAGTGGTTGTCAACTGTGGTGAGTGTTATGCTTCGGCATAACTGTTGTTTGTGTGGATGGGGGTCCCGAGACTATGATAAAGTAGGAATCAAGAAGGATATGATGTTGGAGATGCCTTGGTTGGCATAGCCTGTTCGGACCTACGCGATTGTCTGGTTGGGAACGGAGGAGCTGTGATGAGTTCTGGATGTGAGAAAATTGCTAAGTGTAAGATGCAAGTCTTGGTTAGTGTCTTGGGTTTGAAAGTTTACTATTATGGATTTAAGAAATTAATGTATGTGTTCTGCATTGGAGTTGATGCTATATGTCAATTGACCTGTTCGCTTGGCCGGATCACGAGAATCATGTTTCATTTGTCAGACGACGAAGATCGTGTTTGATTTGAGGTTGATTTGTAGCCTTGGTATTAGTGATCTGATGGCGAGACGTTGAGTTGTGCAGTGACGTGCTGTTGCACAGGAGTTATGATTTAGTTGATATAGGTTGTTGGATACATGTGAGATGTTCTATTTACGTGACATGTTTGGTCGACTGACTCATTAGAGTCAGGTGACTTCGTGGCTGTGATGCCAGATCAATTTTCGGTTGTGTGAAACCTTATCCGAGACATTGGTGTGCCACCTGATGTTTCTCCTGGGTGAGAATTGTGGTTCGTGATGGAAATCTGAGTAGAGGATGAAGGTTTGAGGGTTTGAGAGTTTGAGAGTTTACAGAGATCTGTTCTTTGGTGCTCCAGGTGAGTTAAGTGAACTTATCTCTGGTGAGCTTCTCTCTAGAATTGAGTGTTGTGTTGTTGCTTGCGGATTGGTGTCATGACAGCTTCAGTAATGAAGATATTGACATCGGTAGGGTGATGATGTGGTATCAAAATTGGTGGTCATCTGGTGATCGTCAGGACTTGAGTAAGGTTTGTGTGCAGTGTGTGTGACTTCGTGTGACCGATGTCAGGGCTTGACGTCGTGTGTTTGGACTTGTGGAGATGGTCCTTGGGGAGCATGGAGAGATGTGATTGAGTCAGTATGTGGCAACGAGGATGAGAGTGATAGTTTCTGTGTTCGAGCACAAAGCATGTTTGCGATCGAGTACCGTGGTGAATTAGTCTCTTGCTTTGCATCTGTCGTCAGAGTGGTTCGAGCTCGGCGGGAGTTATGTTTCGAGGTTTGGTAGTGTGAGCTGGATCTTGATCCTCTGTTTCATAGCTGTCTCCTGGATGATGGTAGTGTCAGTGGAGCTTGTTATGGGATCAGTCTGTATGGAGGTCGATTCTTCATGCCGTGTTTGCCTTGTGTGATGACGGTTGTGTATTAGTTTTGTGACAGTGATTTTTGGGGTTTCCGTTGCGGTACAGTGTTGCTGTGGTACAGTGTTGCTGGGATTGCATATGAAATTCTTGATGGTTACGGGCTGGTGTTTGGCTTGAGTTTTGGTGTTGAATTTCGAGGACGAAATTCCCTTAAGAGAAGGAGAGTTGTGAGACCCTGACCCATTTTATTTTTAGAATAATTTCATAATTGATTGAGTTAGAGTTAATCTTTGACCTCGAGCGTTGGGGTTTGTGCTTCTGCACAGTAGAACAACAGGTGCGTATGAGTTTTGTGCTTGTTTGAGTTTCGTTGAGGCTCGTTTGGTTTGGTTTAAGGCTAGGAAACCAATTTTACGCAGAAAAACAAACTGCCCTGAGGTTCGGTCGATTGGAGGGGTTGGCCCAGTCGACTGGACTGAGATTTTCTAGTTCGGTCGACTGAACTAGGGTGTTCGGTCTACTGGAACGTGGCGCTGGGTAATTTTCATGTTTCCAGTAGGCTGTTCAGTCGACTGGAGTGGGGGTCCAATCGATTGAACTGAGGATTTTGGCAAATTTTGGAGTTTTTCTATAAATATCAGGCTTGGAGATATTTTGGAAAAGATTACTTCTAAGCTAAGTTTCAGTTCTCTCTACTTTCTCTCTACATTTCTGAGGGCCCGGGGCTCGATTTACAGCAATTCGACAGTGGATCCTCGACGTTGGTGCCGGGGGCTTGGTATATATCTGGACACATTCTCGTTCTGACAAGGTTTGGTTTTCGAGGCTTCGAGTTTTGACTCTCCGAGGGAGGATTCTAGACCTACTGCTGTTATGAGGGTGTTGTATGCAGTTATACTTGCTTTCACCGGATAAAAATGCATGAAAAAGTGTTTATATGTTTTAAACTATGATTTTTGGGTAAAAGTGGGTTTTTACGCCTTTTCTAGATTATATACATGTTTTGAGTACGTGGTATCCGTAGTTTTTAAAAGGAGGTTTGAAAACGAAGTGTGTTGTGAAATTAGGTGAAAAACGTCTTTTTGGAGGTTTGGAGCTAACCTCCGGGGTTGATTCTCAAATCTTAAACGTTTTGTTGGAAATGGTTTTAGATCTCCGTTTTGATGGATTTGATCTCTTTTATACATGTGTTGTATAAAATATTTTTGAGTTTTCGTAGTTTAGCTACGATGGGTTTTTAAATGTTCTCCATAGACGTACCGTGATAGTGGTTACGTTGAGTTGGGCTTCCGTTGCTCCTCGGTGTAAGTTCAGAAACGTGCGCAGCGTAGGTGCTCTGTACCTTTGGGTTAGTCCCCGTAAATTGAGTGTGATTGGGTGCTTTGTACCCTCAAGCTCAGGTCTCGTAAATTAAGCAGGAGGTGCTCTGTACCTTTGGGCTAGTTCCCGTAAATTGAGTGGTTTGGTTGCCTTCGTTAATGGCGTCGTTGTTGTGACTCCGTATAGTGCTTGTCATTTCTAAACCTGCGGGTCGAGAGTAATGGACGAGAGTCTATAGTTGTTACCTTTGTCGGTATGACAGAGTCGGTACATAGGACTACATTTTACCTTTCTCCTCGGTTGTGTGGGCTGAGTCGAGCTTACTATTTATTTACAGTTTTCCCTTAACTGCGGCATGATATCTGTTAGGATGATATGCATAGTTTGAATGATGAAAAAAATATGGGATTTTATGAGATAAAACCTTTTTCAGACTTGTGATAGTCTGACAAAAAACTTGTGATTTTGGAAGAAAAACCTTTTTGCGTCCCGTGGTTGAGCCCTTGTGTGTATAATTGCATAACCTGCTTTACAGTTTTACAGTCTATGCTCTATTGCGTTTCGGCTCACGGTGTGAGATTTTTTTTTGCTATAAAACCTTTTCAGGTAAGCACGAGGAGGTGATCTAGTTGCAGAGGTGATGGAAGACTTGTTGTAATTTTTCCTTTTGTTTTGACATGTTCTTTTACATGTAACGTCTATGATAGTTGGTTTGTACGCCTTTAGGCGATATGCTTATTCATGTATGAGATGCATGTTTTCAGTTTATGAGAGTGAACTGTGGGGATTTCTATCCAAATAATGTATATTTTTAAGTTAAGGGTTTTCCAACTACAAATCTTATTTTCTCAAACTGTCTTTTGGTGGGCTTTCGCGTGACCCTATTGTTGAGGCATGACAGAATGGGTGATATATGTGTTATTTTTATAGCAAAATTGTTTGGTGAGGCTCATAATTATGGTGTAAGAAAATTTGCATTTTTCTAAAATTCCATTGGTTGCATGGGAGGTGTGTTTCTTTTGAGATATATACATATCAGATTTGGCAGCAAGGGTTTTGGATGGGGCTGTTTGGGGAGCCTCAAAAGCTGATTTTGCATTAATTTATAGTTTAAATTGTGTTTTGGTACCATTTTGTACAAGAAAATGCATATAATATTAATTTTATGTATCTTTTTGGTATCTTAATCTACTAAAACCTACTATATTAATGTGTTTATAATTAATTTAGTCTTCCCATGATTTATCATAATTTTTGTAGCAATTAATTAAATAGGTATAAACTTTTAAGTCAATTGAAGTTAGTTTCATAATAATTGACTTTTTAACTTATTTATTGTGTAAGAACTTTAAATAACGATTTGTTTCCTTTTATTAACCTATATTATTATATAATTATGTATATTACTTATTATAAAAAGTCTTGAGTCATAATAATACTTAATTTATATAATTTTTTTCTCATTTTTGAGCTTAAAAAGGCAAAAAGTAACTTTTTATGCACAATTCCCAAAGTGGCTGGCCATGCAAGAGTATTTTATCATTTTTATTTTTATTTTGTCTTTTGTTGTTTAACAGTATCTAAATATCTGATTTTAGATGTCCATGTGTCAAACTTGAGTTTTTAAGTCTTTTTGCTTTACAAGAGGCAAAATGGTCATTTTACCCTAATTATGAGAATTTTTTATTTTAACTTTATATTTTATGTTATTTACTTAATTTAGGTTATCACCAAACTTCTCTTAGCATTAGGGCTTTACGTCTAAATATTTGGTCTTTCTAGGGTTTTCTAGTTGAATTAGGGTTTCGGGTTGAGTTAAAGTTTTCATTCTTTTTGCAACCTAAAATCTTGTCAACTAACTGTCGCTAATGCTAGGGTTTGGGTTGGATTGCTACACTGGTCGTTACAAACTAGGTTGTTACAACTAGGGTCTGGACTGGGCTGTTACATGCTTAACTTATCTCCCCACGTTAAAATTTTCGATCGATACCCGTCAATTAAATTTAATTACTAATAATTTAATTTAATCAACTTCTTAAAAGTCCTTAAGTCCTTCTGCTTAACTTATTTGCCAACTGGATAATTAAATTCACCTGTAGGGTTTGGCCCGATCAAAACTTATAAGCTTTCTTAAGGGGGTACCGTCAATCCCGAATAATTGGGATGTGGATTCCGTCAATAATTAATATTCACCATATAATTATACTGCTTTTCAGCTCACTAAGACTAATGGCCCATGAAAGATTGCACTTTCTAATGAATCAAAATAACGAATATTAAATATATGCAAATAATAATTATTTTGAGATTAAGAGTATAAACACTCATAATAATCTTGGGGTGTAAATTAATTTATATAGTCTGTATAAAATTAATTATCCGAATATAGTCATGTTCAATTCACTGAAAGTGTATTAGTACAGAGAGTCGGAATAATAAACGATGCTAGTATCTGTTCCTCATAACCAAGACAAGCTTACTAAACACTGTGCTATAGTCGTACCGATGATTTGTCCAATTCCATCCAAACTGTGAACAAAAACTTATATTCTACATGAACCAATAATTTGGTCTTTTGTGTGCAAGTCGTACTCTACACACCAAATTAAATACTGTATGGAATAAAAGACAACCATGCATAATATTAAAGAAATGATATTCCATTGATTGCTCATTAAGAATCTAATAAAACGAAAAAATAATTTTATTAAAAATAAAATTAAATATTAAAACCAAATAAAATCCATGATTTTTAGTATACAACCCTGACAATCTCTCACTTATACTCAAAATCATGTTGCCATATATTTAAATCCCATACCCTCTACATGACTATCAAAAGTTTTAATTGGTAGGCTCTTTGTAAAAGGATCTGCAAGTTTATCCCCTGAAGCAATCTTGGTTACAGTAACATCACTCTTCTGTATAATTTTCTCATATCAAGTGATACTTACGCTCAATATGTTTTCTTTTTTTGTAGACTCTTGACTTCTTCAAGTTTGAAACCGCTCTGCTATTATCATAATAAAGTGTAATAGAAGATTGAACTTAAGGCATCACATCTAGATCCAACAGCAAGTTTATGAGCAAAACGACCTTCTTAGCTGCTTCAGAAGCTGCCAAGCACTTGGCCTCCATGGTGGAATCAGCAATGCAGGACTTCTTGATACTCCTCCAACTTATAGCTCCACCTCCCAAGGTAAACACATATCCTGATGTAGACTTACGGAAACTTTTGTCTAACTGAAAGTCCGAGTCTGTGTTCCCGAAAAGTACTAGGCTATCTGCCTAGTAAACCATTATATAATCCTTAGTCCTTTTTAGGTATTTGATTATATTCTTTACCGCAGTCTATTGCTCATGCCCTGGATTATACTGATATCTACTAACCATGCCAACGAAAAAATAGTTGCCGGATCTGGTACAAAGCATAGCATACATTAGGCTTTCTACTGTCGAAGCATAAAGAACTGCCTTCATCTTCTCTATCTCATTAGGTGTCTTAGGACACCAATCGTTGGATAGAGGGATTCCATGCCTGAAAGGGAGAAACCCTTTCTTGGAATCTTACATGCTAAAATGAGCAAGGATGTCATCAATATCTTTTGCTTGTGATAAACCCAACATCCTTTGTTTTTAATCTCGCAAAAGCTTGATCCCAAGGATGTAACTAGCTTCTCCCAAGTCTTTTATATCAAACTGCCCAAGTAACCATACTTTTAGCAAAGATAACACCCCCACATCGTTTTCAATGAGCAAGATATCATCTGCATAAAGTACCAGAAAGACCACCACGCTATCGTCACGCCTATTGCACACACAGGACTCATTTGGACTTTTATCAAAATCATAAGACTTTATGACTTGATCAAACCAAATATTCTAAGACCTCGATGCCTGCTTAAGTCCATAAATGGATCTCTTAAACTTGTACAATATGTGCTCCAGACCCTTTCTATGAAACCATCTGGTTGTACCATATAGATACACTCGTCAAGACTTCCATTAAGAAAAGTTGTCTTAGCATCCATTTGCCAAATTTCATAATCGAAATGAGCCGCAATGGATAAAAGAATCCGAATAGACTTAAACATGGCTACTAGCAAAAAAGTTTCCTAATAATCGATCCATTCTTTCTTTCTAAGTAAACCCTTTTGCAACAAGCCTAGCTTTGAAAGTTTCTACCTTCCTGTCTACTCCTCTCTTCCTCTTGTAGATCTACTTGTATCCGGTAGATTTTATCCCTTCAGGTGGTTCTACAAGTTTTCAGACCTAATTAGAATACATAAATTTCATCTCCGAATTCATAGCCTTTTGCTAAAGATATGCATCTTTGTCCTGGAGTGCTTCATTGTAGTTACAAGGTTCAGTATCTAGTTCTGTTAGGATCCTATCAAAAGACTCTCATAAGAATATATACTGATCGGGTTAATGAATAATCCTCCCACTACGATGAGGCACTACATGCATCTGTGTACTAGCAGTAACGCGCTCTGTAGAATCCGAACCCTGTGCACCATTACCCACATACTCGTCTGGCATGTTAATAATAGCACCCTTGTCACGCCCCGAACCCCCGGGGACCCGTGCACTAATCCAAAATCGAGTCGTATAAGAAATTAGAGAGGTTTCATCCTACTGGTGACTTCAGCGATCTTGACTTTCAGCGGCGTCGTCGTTACGCACTTTGCTTTTGCCTTCTTGCCCAGTATCTCCTTGTCCCTCCTGATGGGCGGGTTAGTTGTGCCCTGATTGACATTGCTGACCAAATGTGGATAAGGAAGGACTTTGTGCCCCTTGTTCTGGCTGAGACAATGTTAGGCTTGGACGTTGTTCATCGTGGTGAGACCACCACCTTTGCTAGCAGCCCTTTACTTCTCCAGGTGAGCTTAACATTTTCCTCTGTATCAAGCTCTCTGTCATACTGTAAAGCTTTTATCTTACTGTTCTAACTTTTACTGCAGATCTGGTTGATGGAGAAGATAAACCTTGTGCAAAAGCCTCCCACTGACAGGAACAATGCCGCTGCTTTCCTTTATCGCCCATGTTATCAGATATGCGATACTGAGGTATGTTGGCGACAGTATCTTTCTTCTCTGACTGGCCCAGACATTACCTGGCAGTGCTCTTGGTGGCGGATTCCTGCTATGACACTGACCACTATGGATTACCCCGGTGTTCTGCTGGTCGGCTTACGTCAAACTACCTTCTATTACCCCCGTCGAATCATGCGGCAGTTTGGTCGCGATCAGATCATCTTCCCCAGCATTCGAGGCCTTCTGCTTTCATCCATACTACGGGCTCCATTTCTATCATCATAGTAGGATGCCGGGCCATTCCGTTCAATATGGAGATGCATGAGTTATAGTGCTCTAATCTTTCTGCTGAATACAGGACATCGCTGATGGAGGATCGGGAGAAACAAGATAAAGAAGAAGGAACGCAAGCAGCAAAAAGAAGGAAATCTTGAGGCTTCTTGCTTTGTTCTTGAAAATTTCATAGTTTTTCTTTATTTTGTTTGTAGTGTTTGAGACTTGCGTGCTCCTCCTTTTTATTCAAAACTTTGCAATTCTGATCGAAGTAATGACAAATTCCCACTTTATGTTTAGGATAGTTTAAATTTATCCAATGTTTTAATGACTTTATTATTAAAATTCAGGAATTAATTTACATTGGTCTTATTCAGATTCAAAGATGGTTAAAGACAAAGAAAGTGGCCGAACTTCTTTAAAAAAAGTTGCCTACGTATCCCAAAAAGATGGAATCAGGCCATAACGTAGTTCGGGCTTGGTTTTCACTCGGGTATTGACGCTTTCCTTTTGTAATGCCCTAACTTTTGCCAAGGTCGCCCTTTTGGGTATTCGGCCTTGCGGGCTGCTCTAACTTTTGCCTTAGTTGCCTTTTCGATTTTCAACTAAGCGAGCTTTTATTTTTATCTCAATTTCACCTTAGGGGTAGTATTTTTTGAGTTGATCGAGGTTAACTGGAGTAGAGAACGCATTGCCATCCAGATCCATAATAATGACTGCACCACCAGTCATGATGGTCTTGATGAAGAACGGTCCGGACCAGTTTGGTTTAAACTTGCCCCTTGGGTCAAAGATAGGAGCTCTGATTTCCTTGGGGACCAAATCCCCTTCTCTGAGGTTCAGAGTCTTGACCTTCTTATTGAATGCTTGAGCTATCCTCCTTTGGTAACCTTGTACATGAAATAGGACTTGCAGTCTTCTTTCATCAAAGAAGAGCAACTCTTCCATTCGGTTCCTTTGCCATTCCCGATCACGACGGCGTATAGCGGACGTTCGGCTCAAGTCGTCGCACAACTCAGGACATAACATGGCTCAGGACGTATATAACCAGAGTCAATCATATCCAACACGATAATCTGAATGGCACCATTACGTTGCCGTACGTTAAGCTCTCGTACATCAGCGTTCCCGATCACTGTGGCATATAGCGGCAGTTTGGCTCAAGACGTGATACGGCTCAGGACATAACATGGATCAGGATGCACATGGCCCAAAGTCTACATGTCAATATAATAAACCGAATGGTACCACTACGTTCCCGTACGTTAGGTTCCCGTTCATCAGCGTTCCCGATCACAGCAGCGTATAGCGGCTGTTCGGCTCAAGACGTGATTCGGCAAAGGATATAACATGGCTCAAGATGTATATGGCCCATTGTCAACACCCCCATCAACAAGGACTCTCTAATCATGAAATTATTCTAAACCCTCCACCCTTATCCAATAATTTACGCACAAAACCAAACCCTTAAGATGCCCAAAGTGTAATGCATTGATGCTTATGGTATAACAACTCGTATCTTAAAGTACAACTTAATAATAGCATGGTATGAAACTAAACATGGCATGACATACAAACCAATATAGCATAAAGTACATGTCTTTAAAGTAAAAGGTACAACTCACTAAAGCATAGAGTACAATTATGCAAAGAATAACCGCAATTTCAGCGACATAAAATCGAATTCACCGGTATGAGTTCATTTTATTAAAAGTATCATTTTCATACACTAATTAGTCACAAAGTTCATATAAAATTCACATACTCAAGTCTCATAAGTAACATCATTCAAACACTCGACAAATTTTAGGTACAAGTTTTAATTGCTAGTTTTAAATTTACGACAGCGTTCTGAAATACTTACACATAGATTTAATTTATGATATTTTAACACCAATTAGATAAAAATATTTTCTATAACTTTCGTGTTTATCACTAAGGTCAATTCCTAAGGTAAAAAGGTCATTTATTTTGTTTTAGTAAAAACCCTTCAGCACTTTACAGAGAAAATCCTAGAAATTGGGCCTCTGTTGGCCACGGTTTTGGGGCATCAAATAAAGGGCTCTAGCTCTGAATTTTGGTGAGCTTCTAGTTTAAGGTTTCCCCTGAGTGTTTCATGTTTTGAGTTAGGGAAAGTTATTTGTAAAAAGTTCAAGATTTTTGCCACTTTGTAAAGAGGATCCAGTCAGCTTAAAAGGGGTCTGCAGAGTGTGTTTTTAACAGAGAATGTTTAAAACATTCGGGGTATCATCTGAGGATATTTTGATATGATTTTTGCTCAGTAATTATCTAAATATATTAGATACAAAGTTCGTGTTTACCACTTTTGTATTTGGCTTCAAAACAATTAGGTTTTAAGTCTCACAAAAAGGTGTGACAGAGAGGTCTGTCAGTCACTGAACCTCAACAGTGACTTTGTGAAGTGTTTTGACTTTGCTCTTCTTTCATCAAAGAAGAGCAACTCTATGCATGAGTACCTTGTTATGAGACCCGAGTTCTATATGATTTTTGGTTTGAAGTAGTTGATTAGTGTTTCTAAGTAAATGTATGATGATTTAGAACTCATGTTATCATGTTGAATCATATCTTGAAAATTGTAGCTTACATTTCACATACTTGTACCTTATGTTTTGCGAATTGTACTATGAACCTTGCTATGCTAGTTAATGCCATGCTATAAATTGTTGTATTTGAGATCGATGGTACACATTATGAGCATTGTCACTTGCATCCTGGCATGTTGGAGTCCATATGTGCAAACCGTTGTTAGGATGAGCTATATTGAGATCGTCGCTCTAGATTCTAAGTCTAAGGCGTCTCTGGTTGCCATTTTTGAAAATGTTTTGGGATGAATCCCTCTTGTACACCAAGGGTACATCCACAATGTTACAAATTTGGTTTATACACCCTGGGTGCATCCTCGGTGTTTGAAATGGTTTATGGATATTGTTGGGCACTATGAGTTCGTCACTAGCATTTTAATTTTGATGATTTAGACTTTAGGTTGACGCCAAATGAGCATCCTAGTTCTTAATGTGGGATTGTTGTATATTGTTACTTTGATTATTTTGGTTGGCCCGGATAAGAATGGATGATTATATTGGTTGGCCCGCCCCCATGCCGTTACCATTAAGTAAAACAGCTATGGCATGACGCCCGGCAATGCGGTTATTATTCGCAACGAGGCGAGGATAGGTTTGGTATTCAAAGTCCTATCAAGTCTACTCTAGTGATTTTCGGTGTGAAATCTCTATTATAATCTGGGTGCATATTGGGTTGGGCATCTGCATTACATACACGGCATCTCATATGCACATGTTTATTAACTTATTTGCTATCCTATCGTAAATTTGTCTGTCTCCTTGACTATAAACTGTACTGGGTGTTATATGGTATGCATTGTGGTGAATTTTGTACCTTGAGAATAGTTAGAAGGTTAAAGTGTTTTGCTTCTAGGCCTTGGCTCATGGCATTCGTGCCACAGGTGAGAAGGAGTTCTTGGAGAATTCATCCTAGAGGAAGAAGTAGAGTTTCAAGAATAAGGTGAGTTCTAAGAGCACATGGATTCTACTGATACATTTTGAGAAGTCAAGATCTCGGCTTTTGTTCTTATATTCAGTTTTTTCCCATGTTTAGCGTAATTTTTGAAATTTCTTGGTAAAACTGTAATAGTTATGTAATCTTGAATGATTCAAAACTCCTATATGATGTAATAACTAACGTATGTAAATATGAATGAATGGATAGAACATCCATTTATTTATATTTATGTATGTCCCGACGTGCTCAGAGGACAGGGTATCATAGTTTACCTGCTAAGACTTTTGATAGTCATGTACAGGGCATAGGAGTCAGATGTATTGCAGCATGGTTTTGAATATAAGTGGAGATTATTAGCGTTGGTATACTAAAAACCATATTTTTAGTGTTTAATTTTATTTTTAATAAAATTAATTTTCTATTTTATTAGAATTTTTATGAGTAATGTATGTGTATCATTTCTTTAATGTTATGATAGATGCCTGATATTCTGTGAGATCCTATACCGTTTGATTTTGATATATATGCATATTAGGTGTTTTGACGCCTTTTTGGCATTTTTTGCTGTTGTATGCATATATGTGTTTCGATACATGTTTTGGTTAAACCGAGCATGCGGGTTGCTTCTCGGGATTGTAGAGAGTTACGGTGCGAATTTCAAAAATTCAAAAAAAAAATATTTTAGAGGCCTATAAATATCTGGAGTTAGATATTTTCAAAACTTAACTCCTAAGTTTTCTTATTTTTCTCTTTGCCTTCTCTCTACCTTCTTAGGGGCCCGGGGCTTGATTTTTGATAAACCTACTGCTGATCCTTAGTATCGGCAACGTGGTCTACGCATCCATCAAGACAGAATTCGATTACAACAAAGCTTGAATTTACACGTGGATCGAGGCATCAAGTTTTTGACCCAACGAGGTAGGATCCTAGATTCTAATGCTGTATAAGGGTTGTTTATGTAATATTATGCTGTTTCACCGTCTTAAAATGCATGAAATGTGGTTTTATGTTTTAGATCTGGTTTTGATTTAAAACTGTTCTTCGGCGTTTTCGGTGGATGGAAGTGTGTTTTGAGGGTTTCCTTTCGAGGTTGTGGTACGAGGCTTTAGCGTGTTGATGCTTGAGGGTGTTTGATGAGTGTTTGATGGATGTTTAGAGGTTTGATTCAAGCTTTGGGAGCAAAAACCAACGAACCCGTAGCGAAAAAAAAAACCATTTTTTGGGCAGTTCAGTCGACTGGACCGAGGTGGTCAGTCGACTGAATCAGCTTTTGGGGAGTTCAGTCGACTAGACCAGGAGGGTCAGTCAACTGAAATTGTTTATGTTTTGTTGCCTCTTTTCCAGTGAGATTTTCAGTCGACTAGGGGTTTGGGCCAGTCGACTAAACCCTTGTGTGAGTGTTTGGTGATGTTTTGGTGGTTCGAGGGTTGAGCGTTGGCTTCCCTTGGGTGGTTTGGTTGATGAGAAAGGAGTTTTTACGAAAACCTTTTGAGAAAAATGTGTTTATTAGAGGTTTAGAGCTACCCTTGGGGTTGAGGCTCACTTTCTAAAACGTTTTCATAAAATGTGTATGCTTTTACATGTTTTGGTTTGATCTCCATAGTTTCATGGATTGGATCTCATGCTTATTCATGCATTGTATAACTGCTTTTGGGGAAAGCATTTTAGAAATATTTTGTTTTGATCTCCTGGTAAGGGATGGATCTATGTACATGTATAATGTACCGATTTTGAGAAATATTTTGAGAAGATTATCTAGATGTACTGGGATGACGTGTATGTGGCACGAGTTACCCTTGGTGTAAGTACGAAAACATGCGCAGCGTAAGTACTCAGGTGCTTCGGGTTAGTCCCCGTAAACTGAGACTGGGTGCTTAGTTCCCTCGGGTCATAGCCGTAAACTAAGTGGATCGTCGTGGTGCTCCGTATAGAACCTGTGTGTATCTAGGCGATCCCAAGATATCTAGGGTTTAGATACTGGACAGGATTCTATAGTTGTGACCTCTATCCCCTTGTGATGGAGTCGGTACATAGGATCTTATTCTTCTTTTCCGCGAGGGAAACGATGTTTTGATTACTGTTTTTATCTTTCCTCGGTGTGTGATCCGAGTGGGAAAGTAATATTTTGGTTACTGTTTTTCTTCAACTGTAAAATATGATTTTGCATTGTATAAATGCTTAGTTGTGAAGAAAAAACTGTTCTAGAGGTTTGTGAGAAAACTTGGGGTTTTATGACGTAAAAACCTATTTTGGTTTTGTGGTTGAGTTCACTCCCACCATATGATTACATATTCCTGCTTTACAGCTTATTATCTATTTTCTATTGGGCTTCGGGTCACGGGTGGGAATTTTCTATAAAACTATTTTCAGGTGATGATGTGGATGAAGAGTAGCTTGGTGATGCTCGTGGTAGCAGAAGACTTTTATAGTTTTCTATTTGGTATGCCTGTTCCTGAAGGCAGGTTTTGTACGCCATAAGGCGATATATTGTACGCATGTTGAACCTGTATGTATTTCTATTTATGAGAGATATCTTTTGTTGGGTTTTCTATTGGCTTCAACAGGCGGATTTTGATGTATGAAAACCTGTATTTGCATATAAAATGGATGTTTGGTGAATTTTCACGTGACCCCGGGTTTTGGGACGTGACAAATTGGCATTAGAGCTCTGGGTTCGAATACCTAAGAGCCATGGGAAGAGGGGTTTATCACCTGGTGAGGTTGATTGTGTATGCTTGCTTACATGAGTTTAAACGTTGGTTTATAACATGTTAATAGCTTTCTGAGCATGATAATCATGTGTGTATGGGTGTGGAGGTTGAATCTCAGAATTGGCGAGTCTTGCCTTTTGCATTTGGTTTAACATGTTTAGAAGCCAAGTTAGAAGCGTGTTTGGCCAACGTGTATTTTAGCAAGGAATCTGAATACGTTATCCAAATTAACGAGTCCATCTTGTTAGTTCTCTTCGGTATGTGAGACATGTTTTCGTAATCGTATGTGGCTATGTGATAGCATGATTATGTGTTTATGTTACATAGTAGCATGTTATAGGAAAGCTTATTCTGTTTATATTGCTTCCTATAGAGCTATGTCCACGCAGGGAGTGCGGGGACGGGGTCGTGGCCGAGGACGTGCCTATGTTCAGGTTCCGGAGGAAGGGAACACTCCTGCCCCACAGGAGCAAGTGGGTGGTACTGATGTTGGCGGCGCTGATGTCGTCCATGAGATGTTGGCTACTATGAGAGCTATGGCAGAAGCCACCAGGGCTAGCGTGAGGGTTCCTGAGCCGAGGGCTTCTGTAGCTATGCGAGAGTTTCGGCGGTTGGATCCTCCGACCTTTTCTGAGGAGCCGAACCCCAATGTAGCTACTGAGTGGTTAGAAGTGACCACTTTTATCTTTGATACTCTGGATATTAAGGAGGATGCTTTGCGTATAAAGTTGGGAGCGTTCCAACTGCGGGAAGATGCTAAAGAGTGGTGGAAGTTTGCCAAGACCACTGTGGATGAGACATGGGCTGCTTTCACGAGAGTCTTCTTGGAGAAGTATTTCCCGAGGTCTTCAAGGGATACTTACCGAGAGGAGTTCCTCTCCCTTGTTTAGGGGAATCTGTCTGTGGTCCAGTATGAGGCCAAGTTCGTGAATCTGTCGCGGTTCGCACCTGAGATGGTATCTACAGAGGAGTTGCGCATTCGGAGGTTTGAGAGGGGATTTCGACCTGTTATTAAGGATAGGGTTACAGCTCTGGATGTGGAGATGTTCATTAAGCTGGTGGAATCTGCTATCCGGATCGAGAACTCGTTGGTTGATAGCCTCAGGATTAGAGAGAGTGGAAGCCAGCAGGGCAGTGGAGATGCATAGTTCCAAGGGCGTAGGGGCAAGCGCCAGGGGTCGTCTGGACCTAGTTCTCATTTTACTGGATCATCACAGCCGTAGTCGTTGGCACCTACACTTTCAATGGCCTCGACAGGAAGGCCAGAGCAGAGAGGATTGATCTGTTATCGCTGTGGACAGCCGGGACATCGTTCAGTTGAG
>JAULJZ010169909.1:0-24621 GCA_032270985.1 Heliamphora pulchella
AAAGATATTTATTTATAGGAAATGAAATATTAAAATCATCAAAATTAATTAATGAAGCACTTGGGCTAACAAAATATTTACTTATTGGGATCTCAAAAGGATGAGAAAAAGCTCAACATGTAAAGAGAACGACATTTGAGAATTAACCTTAGACCCCTTAAACTCCGACCTTGAGGTCCGACCCCCAACCCCTGGCCCTTACCCTAGGCCTTTGCCCTTGGCCTTTACCCTCGGCCCTCGACCTCCAACCCTCGCCCCCAACCCCGATCGTTGACACTCGAATCTCGATGCTTGACCCTCTTCTCCGTACACCCAACTTTCGAACCCCAACCCCCAGCCCTTGGACCACTAGCCCCCGACCCCTGACACTTGACCCCTAACCCCAAATCCCCGACCCTCGAACCCTCAAACCCAAAACATCAGCCCCTAGCGCTAGGCCCTTGGGCCTAGACTCCAAAACCCAACACCAACCCACAGCCCTTGGCCCCTAACTCCCGACCCTTACCTTGACCCCAGACTTGAACCTTCTTTTTAGCCATGATTGTTGAATGTCACTAAAATCAATGCCACTATTTAGTGACAATGACAAAATATCATCACTAATAATTACTAACTTTTAGTCACTGGATTTAAAAAGTCACTAATAATATTGTTACTAAAAAAATTGGCGCCAAACTTTGTTTTCCCACCACACATTTGGCGACAACATTTATGTGACAAATAAGAAATTATCATAAAAATCACAATTTCTACTTTTTAGTGACGACACATATTGTTGTCACTAAACACCTACTTTTAGTGATAAATTTATGTTGGTCACCAATTATTATTAATGACAAAAATTAAATATTTATTACTAAACACAACTAGATATTTTGCGACAACTCTTCATATTGTCACTAAAGGTTTGTGTAATGTGATTTAGTGTCACGTAAAATATATAGTCACTAATAATAGTTTTTTTGTGACAATTTCTTTTTTGCCACTAAATTTGTTGTCACTGATACTCCTTGGCGCCAAATTTCATTTTCTGCCATGCTTTTAGTGACAATATCTATGTGACAAAGATGAATTTGTCACAAAAATTCATGTATTAAGTACAGTTGTGACAATTCTTATTCTTGTCATTAAATACTTACATTTAGTGACAAATTTATATTTATCACCATTTTTTTGTCACTTTAGATCTTTTTTCTTGTAGTGCACCTAGATCTTCATGTCAAACTTATTGTGTAACATTTTTCTTATAGTTTTAATTATTTCATTATTACTACTAATAATGAGCATATTTACCCCTTTTCTGTGTCCTTGATATAAAGACATTTGTTACATTCATTTATTTTGAATCTATTTGGCATTATTACAATGTCAAATTTTTCATACCATTACTTTGATGCTTCCTTAAAATCGTACAAAGATCTAACAAATTTACATACTTTCTTTTCTTAACTTGGAACTACAAACTCCTCTTGTTGTTCCATATATATTTTCTCTTTTAATTCACCATTTAGAAAAGTTATTTTAACATTCATTTGATGTATTTCAAGGTTGTATAAGGCTGTAATAACAATTAACATTAGAATTGATATTATTATTGTAACATGAGAATATATATCAAAATAGTTCATACTTACATTTTGTTTGTATCATTTGATGACAAGTCTTACTTTGTATTTGTATCATTTCATGACAAGTCTTACTTTTTATCATTTTTATTAAATCATCTGATTTTCTCTTCCTTTTGAATATCTATTTATATCCTAGAAGTTTATTATTTGGTAAAAATCCACCAATTCCCAAGTATGATTCATATATTTTTTGGATAGTCCTAGCGCTAGCCCTAGCCCTAACCCCGACTGGACGGGCAACAGCGGCGCGCGCGTGCATGTGGTTTTCCAGGTCAAGCCCAAATGCCAATTCGAGTAGATTCTCCATGTCCACAAAACTTGTCCACAAAACTAAGTATCCCCAACGGATCCTTCCTTTACTCCAAGTTAACTTATATATACTCATAAAGTTCTTTTTGAATTTCCAACGTGGGATATAAAATTTACCTTCCACTAATCCCATTAACCCTATGTTCAAGTAGTTACTTTGAACATTAATTTCTCATTTACTTGTTAACGGATTTTAATAAGTTAATATACGTTGTTTATCTTCTCACGAAAGGGAACGCGTAGCAACCTAAACCCATCTCAAAAGATATATGGGTTCCACATTAATTTTGGTCAAAAATTTGCTAAATTTATTTCTAATAAAAATAAATAAAATATTTTTTTAAAAAAATATTTTTCATCAAATTAAACGTACCCTAAGTACCGTTTCAAACAGTATTGTACTTTAAAGTCGAATGTACATTTCATTGAGCCACAAAAGCATAGTTATAGTAATCGCAATCGCCTTGTTGATAAAGAGTTAGCAGGTTTAATTCTAAAAAAAAATGAAGAACTGGCAGGTTTAAATTCTATAAGTACTATTTTTTTTTTTTTGATAATTATAAGTACTATTTTGTCATCACTGTCATGCTTGATTTATTATTTTCATTTTCGGAACACAGACAAACCAATACAATCATAATAAGCTATTTCTCATTACTTAGAAGTATAACTAATTCGAACATTTACTAAAAAAATAGAAACCAACTAACAGCCCCTTTTACTCGAGTGATTTAGGAAGAAAGAAAAAGATTCATATCTTTTCTCCCTTATAACTTGTTTGAATTATAAAATAAGAGAAAAATAAAAAAAATAAAAAAATAATTTTATTTTAATGAGCACTTCTTAAATCTCTAAAAAATTGAAAAATTTGAAGAGAAAGATAAACTTAATAATGCCCAAACTAACTCTAAAAAAACAAATTTGAACACTCTTATTTTAAGGTTAAATAGTAAATAATACTAAAAAAAAATTCTTTTGTTTTTTTTTTCCTTAAGTTAACAAAACAAAGGGTCTGTTTGGGTTAGTTTTTAAGTTGAAGTTTTTGCAAACTAATTCGAACATTTACTAAAAATAGAAACGAACTAACAGCCCCTTTTACTTGAGTGATTTAGGAAGAAAGAAAAAGATTCATATCTTTTCTACCTAATAACTTGTTTGAATTATAAAATAAGAGAAAAATTAAAAAAATAAAAAAATAATTTTATTTTTATGAGCACTTTTTAAATCTCTCCAAAATTGAAAAATTTGAAGAGAAAATATAAACTTAATAATGCTCAAACTAACTCTAAAAAAACAAATTTGAACACTCTTATTTTAAGGTTAAATAGTAAATAATACTAAAAAAAAGTTTTCTTTTGTTTTTTTTTCCATAAGTTAACCAAACAAAGGACCTGTTTGGGTTAATTTTTAAGTTGAATTTTTTGTAAAAAAATTATCTTTTAAGCTGCACTGTTTGGTTTACAAAAAAAATTAATTTTTTTTTCATATCTTAATCCAACAAAAAAAGCCAATACATATTCCAAACATCTCAACTTTTTTTCAAATAAAATTATTGTAATACCCTTACATAAAAAATTTAACCCCACTTAGAAAAACAAAAAAAATCGTGCTAATATTCCAAACACTATAACTTAAAAACTAAAAATAAGAGTATTTTAGACATTTTAATAAAAAAAAGCTATATTATAAAAAATTATTCAAAATATTCTTACTTTTTTTATTCATTTTTTTTAAAAAAAAATTAAATCTCTTAAAAGTCAAAATTAAAAGCTGTTCCAAACACACACAAAATATGATAAAAACAACTATCTTTTCCATTTTTTGTCTCCTATATCTATATAAACGAGATGAAAAGAAAATATAATCTTTTCCCTTGTTAACTTTTCTTTTACAACTTATCCTCTCTTTTTTTTCTTTTTTTTTTTCCCCCTATGTTGCAAAACATACTGTAAAAACTTAGATTTGAATTTTTTACAACTCAAATCGAAACCATGCCACAGTATCCAACTATCCATCAAGCTTAGAAAGTAATATCTGCATCTCGAGGTTCAGGCTCCTCGCAAAAGGAAAACTAAAAACTTATATCTCTCAAAGGCCAGATTGATCTCTGATTGCTGCTCATGCCGAGTGATGTTTGTGCAAATTCCTTACGAGCAATTGGGAAGAGAAAATGGTTCCAGACACAGCGAGCAGGGAGCCCACCCCAATGAGCACCACATTGAGAATCAAGACGGGTTTCGATATCTGGCTCCAGAAAACCTTGGTGTGGAAGGCGCAGGGCAAAATGACGCAGATTCCGACGCTGACGAGGGAACCGGTGAGGCTAAGAACGGACTCGAAGTAGGGCACGGAAAGCGCCAGGGCGAGGATTAGGAGGAGCAGGACTGAGCCGACGCCGCCGCGCATGGCGGTCCTGGTCCGGGGATTCATGGAGTTGGGAAGGTTGCGCTCCAGCTGCGTCGCGAACGGTGCGAATTCCAGCGCGTATTTGGTCATGGGCGTGAGCACCGTCGCCCACAATGCGATCTTGGTGAGGATGAGGTTTTCGGGCAAGCTGAGGGTGATTTGGGAATTTACTTCAGGCCCAAACATCTTGGCACCCATGAATGCTAAGGATGTGTATAGCATTGTCACCAGTGTGAAGCTCACTATAGATACCTGAAATAAAAAGGGTTTAGTCACTGAAATAATAATAATAATATACAGAAATTATAATTTTAGCATGTGTTTTTTGGTCTAATTCTTTTTATTCGCTTTTTTTTTCTTAGATGAGTGTACTTTCTAAATTTTCTCCTCGTGAAATCTTAAAAAAGAAAAAAAATTAATTAAAAATAATAAAAAATTAGAGAAAACATAAAATATTAACTTAACAGGTTTTTTTTTGACTTTTTTGTGGTATTTTTCATATTTAGTGAATTGTTTTCAATATTGACCCGACCAGACATATTTTTTAGATTCTTTTCGTCACGAGTAACTAAAAAAATAAAAAAATTTAAATTAAAATATTAAAAAATTCAAAAAATTCAAAAAAAAACCAAAATACACTCCTAAAAAATCTATTAGACTTTTTAGACCAAACATAAACTTATTTATCTACCTCTTATCCTGGTTGTCTTATTTTTTAAAAAAACTATAACTAATAAAAAAAATAGTGGCTTTGTTAGAAATAATGGCTTATAAATTATTTTTGTTTTGTTCGTTTTTTTAGTAATCATTTTTCATGGTCAAATTATTATATCTTTTCTACTACTTTATTTGAGAAAAATTAAAAAACTAAAAATATTTGATTAAAATATAAAAATATAAAAATTATAAAAAAAAAGTTAAAATTTTATGTTACTTATTTTATTTTTAATTAATTTTTTCGTCGCCTAATCAAAATTTTATACATTTTACGGTTTCTCCCATCAAAGCAATCAGAAAATTTAAAATTCTAGCAAAAGAGTTTTTTTCAAAAAAAATTCTAAAATTATTAAAATAAATAAAAACCTCAAAATTTATCCAAATGAAATGTGTGCCAAAAGCAATAGAATTGTTAAGTGGTAATGAATGGCATCTCACCCACCTTGGTAAACTTAGAGGGATCTTTCATTTCCTTGTATATATTAGGGAAAACAACATGGCCGGCGAAACTGAAGACGTAAAGTCCCGATATGGCGGGAATATTTTCCAGCCGGAGAACTGGTATCTTTTGGCCACCTCCCACGCCGCCGAAAACGGCGGTGCACGCCACCGACGCGAAAATGACGAGCGACATCAGAATCCCGCCGGTGGAAAGGAATGAGATCGAAGAAAGATCTCTGAGCCACAGACTCGGCAGCGCCACCAGGACGGCGATGACGGTGAGCAGCTGCGACGTGGAGAGGTTAGCGGCGGAAGGGAGCTTGAGGTGGGTTCCCAAAAAGACGGTGGAAATGTTGTCGTGGAGGGAGATGGTGTAGGAAACGAGGGCCATGAAGATCTCCAGGTAGATGAAAGAGGCGGCCACCACTCTGCCCTTGGCTCCGAACGCCTGCTGCCCGATGTCGGCGTAGTTCATCAGCTTCGGATTCTTCCCCAGGCATTTTCCGACAAGATGGGAACTGTATGCGCACACGACGCCGAGTCCGACCAGAAGAAATGCAGAGGCCCACCCTCCTTTTTCTAGAGCGTATGGAGTTGATAACTGCCCCAGACCTATTAAAAATGGGGAGAATGGATTTTAATTTCAAGTCCAGCAATGCTATGAACCAGAAAAAATTATCAGAAAATTATCCAAATTTTAAAATTCGTAGTTAAGATTGTATGTCACATTCATTAAATATAAATCTAACAAGTGATTTTTGGAGTAAAATTTTAAATTATTTTTTCTAAATATATAGGCTTTGCTTATCAAGTCCATATATAAAAGCTACTATTCATTAGGGAAAGAAAAAAAACTGTCCTAGAATTTAAAATTAAATGGTGCAGATTTGGTTAAGTGTGTGGTCTGAACTTGATCTATTCAATTTTAAATTCTCAATCAAAACAATTATGGAAAATTTTTCTAGAGTTGTGGTATTGCTCTTACCCTTATAAATGTAAAGAAGATTCTAGCATGCACATCTTTATTGAGTACACATAAGATGCAAAAATAACATTTGAAACCAACAGACATGGATGATAGTGCATTTAAAAATAGATCATAAATGTGCGTGCATTTAGAATCTCTCAAATGTAAGAAAAATCAGATAGCAAATACAGTTTTAATGCGAATTACTGCCAGTAATATTTTTAGAATTATATTGACTGGTCATAAGATAGAAAAGATATTATTTCGGAGTTGGGACCTACAATTTTTATAAATATTAATATATTATATATATATATATATACCCATTATTCATTATTCATTGAGCAACCATTTTCTTTTTTAAAATTGCAAAAAGTTTGATGAGATTTCAAATCAAAGGAGAATAAAAACTTCATCACTTTTCATAAGTATATATGTGATCACCATTTGAGATATTTCTACACTATTATATAAAACCAACAACTTATTTAGAGTGCACTCATTTTAAAACTATGCCACTTGCGCTTCTTAAATTAAAAAATTGTTCAAAACAAATTAAGTAAAATTTTACTTTCCAGTTGCTACACAATTTTTTTATTCTCTTTAGCTCTTAGAGAAAATCATGGTAAAAAATTTCAAAACAATAAGCTTTATTCTTAAAACATTGAGTGTTGAGTCATAAATAAACAAACGAGTGTAATTATGACAGACGAGATACTAAGTTATATTTGTAAAATCAGATGGATATTGTAGCATTGTTATTGGTTATATAAAAAAAGAAATTAAGATAAGAAAAATAATGTTACATACACCTCACATTACATCTTCTACTTTATAAACACAAGTTTGGTGGTGTTGAGCCTGACAAACTTGAAATAAAACATGTAGTGTAATATAGAATGAACATAGACTTTTCTAAAGCATAATTGCTAAGTACCCATTAAAGATATCCATAAAATTACTCCTAATTTGAAATAAATAGTTCAAATTAAACTTTAGAGGTGTGTGCCATATATCTCAAGTGAATTTGGACTATTTATTTGGAATAATGAACACTTCTACAAATAGCATGGGATAGCTTTTATTTTTCATCTTTTAGTGAAATTTTTTTATGTTAGTTCAAACGATAATACTATTTACATTTATCTCACTATGAAAAATTAAAAAAGTAAAAAAATTTGACCAAAAAATTAAAAAAAATTCATATAAGTCGAAAAAAGCCAATTTAAGGCTTTTATGTTGCATTTTTTTTTGTTTTTAGTGAATTTTTTTAACTATTGTCGAAGCGGCTATACTTTTAGATTCGTTTTATAATAACGAATCAAAAAAATAAAAAATTTAACCCAAAAAATTTTAAAAAATTATAAAAGACTGAAAAAAAAACCACTAAAAAAAGTTATACCAAACAGAGCTAATCGTTTTGCTGATCATGAAATGGCTTTTACCTATAAGCATTCCAACCATGTTGATGACGGCGTGAGCAAAAGAGCTATTGGTGTTCACATTGCGCCCCACATCTTTGTCGTCTGCGAGAGTCTTGAAGTTGTCGACGCCGCGGTCGAGGTCGCAGTTACACAGCTTGTTTTCCTCTACGCAGAAGTTGCAGCTCGTCGTCCATGGCGCAGCCGCATTCCCACTCTCAGCATCCGCCTTTTCGCTAGTTACTTGACTTCGATTTGGCAAACAGTCCGACTCTGAAGAAGCTAAATTGGGAATTGTGTTCCTGAACTTGCCCAACATTCTCTCTTGTTTTGTTAACTTCCTGAGGAATTTTGGCCCGTACGTATTAATCAGCATCGCCAAGATTGTTTTTTTTGGTTAAGCTTTAGGAGAAGAAAGTGAAAGGGCGGGTATATTTATAACACAAGGTGGCTGCTGTGCTTTCCATCCTAAACTGCACTACGGATTAGGTAAGGAGTAGGATTCTCTGAAAATTTAGTATGCTCATTTGTATTCATGCATCTATGTTTAGGATAGGTGTTTTAATGGTTTTTTTTTTTTTTTTTTCCGTAGCGGCATTTTTTGTGTTTTTAGAGTTGTTTTTTAATCTTTTAATTAACAGTTTTTACTTTTTTAATCCCGCGTGATGAATTGAATCTATAAAGGTATGGATAGTTTGACTAAAAGTTAAAGTTTTTATTTACAAAAAATGAATAAAACTTTATAAAATCCTTTTTATTATGACAAGAAATCCTTGAAGAAAAAAAAGTGTATATATATATGTACATCCTATCACACACATAGACTGGCAAAATCAAGACCCACAAGAATTATTATTATCTTATATAGGTAATTTCACAAGATTAAGAAAAACTGAACCCAAAATATGGACTTTCTTATGTAGTTCCTTACTATTTCATCTGTCACTTGGAGTTTAGCTTTATAAAAGCCTTAAAGTTATTATTTTTCGTATTTGATATTTTTTTTAATTATTTTGGACAAAATCTTTTATTTATTGAATTTCTCATAACGCAATCAATTTACTATATGCTCATTTAGACTAACTTTAAAAAGATTGTTAAAAATAAAATAAGAACTCATATAAAAAGTTACCCTAAACAATCAAAAATCATTAATCATATAAGAATTTCAAAATACAAAAATTCCAGAACACTTATCAATAGACTATACATATGAAGTGGGTAACACAGAATATTTTTAAGAAGAGCATCTCGTATCACTACACTACTGCTACTATTTGAAAGAATCTAATTGGTTCCCACCACTTGGAGAGAATTTCGAGCAGAACCGCCTAATTCTTGGCGCACATCTCATCAATTGAGAGCGACGGATGAGAGAGATAGCTGTTTGTCTCCACCATATGGATTAGGCGTTGTTTGGTTGAAGGAAATGTTGTTGGGACTTGGGAGTTGCCAAATTGAACAAATTGCCGTCATCCGCACCCAAAGATACTTGGAATGGCAACTAAATAGGAATAAAAAAATGATATTTAGACTTACTTTACAGACTTACTTCAAATGCTTATTTATGTGGCAAAGTTGAAATTACTTGTTTGTCTTTTAACAATAGAAAAGTATTAGTTGTTCAACTATACCACATAAATAAATATGTAAAGTAGGCCTAAATAGCATTACTCATCACAAAATACCTTGTTAATTTGGGCTAAAATCTATTAATTTTGTTTGTTTGTCTTTTTTGAACGTTTATCGTCTTTTATCAAGATTTTTTTTCTTTTAAAAACCGTCTCGATGAGATGAACTAAAAAAGTAAAGAATTTTAATCGAAAGATGATAAAAGTTTACTAAAGATAAAAAAACAACATAAAATTTAACTTATTAGTTTATTTTGGCTTATTTTTGTCTTTTTTTAAATTTTTTTTTTATATTTTGATAAAAATTTGACTTTTTGAGTAAAATAACTACAATGCTACAATGCCCTCAATTAAAAATTTAACTCTCACAAAATTTTTAAAAAAAAATGTTAATATCTCAAATACTATAACTTACAAGTAAAAAAAATTTATAAAAAAAAGGTCATATTAGGCATTTTAATAAAAAGCAAAAAAATAAAAAATTTATTGTAAAAAACTATTCCAAACAATCTCATTTTTTTATTCTTTTTTTTTTAAAAAAATATTAAACCTCTTAAAACTAAGTTTTTCAAACATCTCAAACAAGGCCTATGCCAGCGTTTAATTGCTTATTAGCTTTTTGGTACACAAATTCTTATAAGTGAATTTAAATACACTACAAAAATTTCTAAGTACACACCTACTAAATACACACACCTTCAAAATTTTAAAAATTAAATTTTATTTTATGCACCCACTATAATACTCAAAATATTCCCATCCCTAACTCCCCAAACTATAATCCTACCGTCACACACCAATCCAAACTCTCTCCCTTTTCTCCTCTTCTCCCATCCTTTCCTCCCCTCCTCTTGCTTTCACAATCGTTCTCCCTCCCCCTTCTCGTCTTCGACTCGTCCTTCCTCTCTAACAAATTGCAACACCATTTTTTGAAGTAAAGTGGACCCTATTTTCTAACTAGAACGCAAATGAGAGGGTGTTCAACAATTGGCGCCAAAACAATGAGGGATCTTGAGGGGGCTTGGAAGGAGGGAGTAATGGAGGTGTGGGTTGATATCAATGCCTTACGTAGCATCTGGTGTACCCTAGTGTTTTGCTGGCTTTGCTGAGTGCTGGGTTGGTGACAAACCTTGAGTTTTGGGAGTTGTCTTGGTTTCAAAGTTTGCAGAGATTACACTGCTAGTTTTGCTGGCTCCATATTGGGTTGGTTTTGCTGAGGTTTGGGCGGTGTTTTACTGGTCTTGTTGATTTGGGTTGTGAAGGTTAAATTTATATTTTAATTGTGAGATTTGAAAGATTTTCTAAAACTCTAGATTGTTCTTGGAAATGTTAGGTTGAATTTCAAGGTAAACGAGATAAGAACATGAAATTGAAGCACTATTGGGGGTGGTTTGAATGCTGTAGCTTATAAATTTGTGGGTATAAGTCAGATAGGTGACTCATCTTGAATACGTGGAAATCTTAAAGTGTGAAACTAAATTTGGGATGGTTCGAGTTTTAGGCAAGTTGATGAGATGAGGAAAATTGGAGCATATAAAGAGTCACTTAGACTTTGTAAGTTGGGAAATCTTGTGACACTAGAGATTAGGTAAAGCTGTTGGTAAAATCTTAGTTTGGTTGATTTGGGTCAATGGTAATTGGAAAGAATGATGAAGTTGGAACCTTTGTATGGTGCCTAATCCATACAATTTAACAAAATAAGAATTAAAGGTTAAACATTGAAGTTAATCTCAAGGTTTGGTAAATCTTGATAGAATTCCTTACTTTTGTGGTTATACTATATTGGTTTTACAGAAATTAACTAGATTAATGGATTAGAACGGAATAATGGTGTTATCTTTGGACATGTTTAAAAAAAAATTAGCAAAAATGTATATTATTATGTGGAATCGATGAGAATGAATAAGACATTAATTACATGGAAGTGGATCAAATTAAGTGATTAACTTGGGTGAGGTAGAACTTTGTACTTTGTTAATGGATGAGTTGAAAGTTTAACACCCTACCAAGTTCACAATGTGAGAATTATGTATATAAATATATAAATTGGTGTGGATTGTTGAAAAATCTGAAGTACCAGAAAATGAAACGAATTAGTCGGTTTAAATCTTTCTAAGGTGGTATTTAATACTTAGGTTGGTGAATGAAATGGGTTGTATTGGCTTTATTTAAATTGAGATGGGATGTGTATTTATATCATGTTAAATTTTAATGAAGAATTCAAGTTGTGATTGAATATATAGAATGAATTGTTGCTTTTTGGAATTTGAGAAATTTGAAGATTTATGCTAGAAATCTTGAAACGAAATACTATATTCCTATATGTGATTGATGAAGCATTGGGTGTTATGCGAGTGAGTGGTTGAACCACGAAATTGGGATACTTAAGTGGTAATTGAAGCTAGAATGCTTGATGTTGTGTTATATGTGTGGCCTAATCCATTGAATCTTCATTATTTTGAGAAATTGAGTTGTGACCATAATTAACTTTCGCGAATTGATGGGTGGTCTTGTAATAATGAGAAAATGTAATTAAAAGGGACTTTGGGTAAATATTGGAACCATTTAACTTGTGAATTTGTAATTTGTGAAGGAAATTGATAATTGAATTGATGAATTTTGGTGGAATATGAATGTCTTAACAAACTTGTGGTTTACTAATTTGATTTCATGATAAAAATAGTTTGGTTCGTGAAAAAATGGGTGAATGTGGAAGGTGAAACTCATAACTATAGGCTAAGTCCTCAAAAGTAAATGAACCATGGGTTATAGTTGGATTCATAACTAAACGTTGGATGATTTGATAAACAATTGATGAAGAAACATGCTTGGTTTTATTATTTAATGAACTATGAAGTTATGATTGAATTAGAGACTAAAAATGAAATGGAGTGCAGTTAATTGATGAGAGAAGCATGCTGGGTTTATATGTGAGACTTTCATTATTCAAATGGGATGATGAGATCGCTTTATATGTTAAATGATGTAATTTGGAGATTAAAGACAGATTGATCAAAATGTGTTTGAAAGTTATGATATTAAATTGAAAAGTGAAATAATACAACAGATGAAGGAAATGGTTCGGTATCGGGTCGCCTCTCGGGTGTTTCTTCGGGAAATCGAAATGGTTTGGTATCGGGTCTCCTCCCAAGTGCTCCGTAGGAAAACCGAAGATGGCTTTGTATGTGAATAAGTTGGGCTTGAATAGCTCCTCGATGAAAGACCCAAAACTTGCGCAAGTTGGGTGCCATTCCCATCGGATTAGTTTCTGAAAATTTGAGCTTTGGGTGCCGTGTTCCTCGGATTAGGCCCATAAAACGAGCATTAGTTGTATGTCGTGGTGAGTTAAAGAGCAAACTATTACCCAACGGTTTCGCGTAGCCTGTTGGGGGAATAGTACGGGGTTTCTATAAGCTGCACCTGACATTGGTTTGATATTTGAGTAAAGAGTTAAAGAAAAGAGAATAAATTTTGAAAGGACTTACAATGAAAGTACAAGAGGACAACACTTGCATGAAAATGAATAAATGGGAATTAATAATCACATGGGAATGGTGTTGAGTTAAATGGATTGTACAATGGAATGTGTGATTTATGGAAATACTCGGTTATATGGGAACAAATAAAATGAATTAAATTGTAATTGAGATGAAGGAGCCTAATTATGAACTGTGTATATATGAACTAGATTACGAAATGAGAAATTGTGTTGATTAACCACAAATGTTGGGAAGTCGGCATGGTACTTGGGTAACGAGTTAAATAAGGTATAAGAATGATGTAATTGGGATATGGACTATGCATATGTGAATATATACAATTATGTAATGCATATGGATAATATACGTGAAAATAGTGAATCAACGGGAAACTTAATAATGGTAAGACGCGGGATTAAGGATAATTGAATATTTCTGTCAAATTAAAAAGGGATGTGTGTAAGTTTTTGATTAGTTATGAAAGGTCTTGAATGTTATTGCACAATGTTATTCTCATCCACACTTCACATATTATGCATTACATCTTGTGTAGTCTTTATCCTACGAGTTTCGGCTCATGTTGGTTGAACTAAATATTTTACAGGTCAAGAAAATGCTAAAAAGAATACCACGAACTTGGGTTGGGCATTAAAGATGAGGAAATGTAAATTTATGTTTTGGGATCATTCCATGTAATTCAAGTGTTTTACTAAATGTAAAAGAGCCTCTTATTGTAAAGGATATATGTACACTTGATATGATGTTGAATGTAATTATGATAATACAGAGATAGATAGTTATATAAGTAGTGTTAAATTGTGATTGAGTGTTGAGATCCAGGTTGTGCCTGAGTATATATCATTGATGTGTTTGACATGTGAAATGGTAAAGTGGGATTATCTGAAAAACAGAGAGAACTTTGCTGATTTTTTTTTTATTATTTACACTTAGAAGATTTTTTGAAAGTATGGGAAATTACAAATTTTTTCTTAGAAGCTGAGTTCAAAGGCTTTTTCTTTAAAGGAGGTTTGACCACGAATTAGATTATAAGTAAATTTTCTGTCATTTGATTAATAATATTGGGTTATCACATGAGGTTCATGTACCTCGGGTTCGGAGACGTGACATTAAATGTTACTATCAGCCAGCCGACTATAAGAAAATTTGAGGTCGAAAATTCTGTAACTCTGTTTACACCAAATTTATTAAATTACTTCGATAAGGAATCAAATGACTCGTCGAATAAAGGGATCAAGAGTAATTGTCGGGGCCAGGAGCAAAATAGCTCATCTAACATGGAAAGGCTTATTAAATCCCCATTGCCTTTTTGTCATTATTCGAGTTACCATCGAGAAAAGGCTCCAATATTCCGTAAGGACGTATCAAGTCATCAACAGCCTAATATCCTCTCAATTCCGTTGTGAGACCCTGACCCGTATTATTTTAAAAATGATTAAGTGTAGATAGGAGTATGAATTAAAACTTGAGCTTGGTGATGTTTGGAGCTTAGATTCGAATGAAAAATATGTTAGAGGAAGAATATGAGGTTCTAATGGATGTTTAGACAAAAAATTTTAAAAAATGTTTTAAGGAAAGTGACATACCTTCACTAATTTGATCATTACATTTTGTACAAAATGAATCCTGGTATAAGGTTTGAACCATTGAAAAGTAGACATTTGGGGTTTCAGTTTGACCACAAGAACAACTTTATTTGGAGTTCGAATAAAGGAGATATACTCATTTAAAGTCGGACCAACAATGTAGTCACGGAGACCGATCGAGCGGTGTGTGTTGGGCAGAGGCTATAAATTTCAGTTTTTGGGTTAATTTGCTCATTCTTTCTTCTCTCCTCTCTCTCTAGAGCTTAGCGGTGATCTAGGGTTTGGCTTTTGGAGGTTCTTGGGGGTTTTCATATTCGTGGAGGGCGAGATCTTGTCATTTCTTGGAGCGAGCCAACATTCGATAGTGTGGATATTCGTGGGAAGCTCCACTGTAGCCACGCGACTTGGGCTTTAGTGGATTTGAACTCGCGGGAGGTTTGATTCTTAGTGGTGGGTCGTCTATGAGGAGGGATGTAGACTATCTCTAGTGATTGGTTACGATTTACGTTGATTACTTTCTTTAGAGTAAACCCTAGCACGTTATATATTTGGTATCATGACTTGAGTTGGGGTCTGAGAAAATTGGAGTGTATGAATCCTTTGCTAAGCTTTTAGGATGTATTAAGTTCTTAGAAAATGAACAAAATTTGGAAGATCGGGTTTCGTTACATTGAAGAAAATTATTGAGGATTAAAGTATTTGAGTTATCAATTCAGAAAAGTGATTGGATACAAATTAAACTAATGTTGGTATTCTAACTAAATATAAGATTTTAGAGCTATTTGATGAAATATGGTTTATGGGACTGTGTCATTTTGAGAAATTTTAGAGTTTTAAGAAATGATTAACCATGGGTTTAAGAGTTTATCATTCAAAAGGATTTTCGGTTAGTTATTTTTGTTTCACATAAACTCTTGTACTCCAAGAGAGATTTTAGAATGACTTTTTCCCTTTTTAAAGGTTATTTTTTTATCCAAAATGTCATAAAAGGTATAAAAGTTCTTTTAAGTGTTGAAAATTAGATTCTTGGCTTGAAAAAGAACATAGAGCACGACTGATCGATAGACCGACCGATCGTTCTATCGAGAAGTCCTTTGATACTCTTAGTTCTTTTGTGCAGGCGAGAGACCGATCGAGCAGTCTTCTTACCGATCGATCGGTCTGGGCTGTTTCAAAATTTTTGGTGTTTGTTTAAAAGACTTAGCTCTTGGGGATCGTGATCCTCGTTTCTGAACTACTCTTTTACATTAATTAAATCATCAGTTAAGCACATTTTAAAAGGTTTTGAACTCATTGTTTGATTTTGTACTGAATCTTGTCAATTAAGATAATCTTTGGTGGGTTTTGGCTTGAAAAAAGGAAACATGAGGGTCGTGGTTTAGCATGGTTATTTTTTAAAACTCTAAGCTTTGGGAAGGGAAAATGAGTTTCAAACTTATAGATATTGTCATATGATGGGTGCATTCCCTTTTCTTCAAATGAGATGATCACAATTGAATTAGTTTTGTGTTGGTACTTAGGAAGTTGGTAAATGAAATGTGATATTTGAGAAGTTGTGTGTTGCTTCTCATGTATTGATGTTGTAATACATGTGACATGAAAGAAAATTTGGATACTCAAACAAAATATGATTTGAAAATGAAACAAAAATCTTGAAATGGGAATCAAAATGAGAATACTTGAAATTGATTGGGAGAGGAACCAGTTGTGGGTTGGACTCCCTCATTTTGAAAATGATAGTATCGATGAATAATGAACCGTATAGATTTGATGAGGATTAAGTTGGGCTTGAGGCTTCGTGGTGAAATATTGAAAACTTTTGCAAGATGGGTAACACATGCCCACGGGTGAGCCCCCGAAATGTGATGTTATGTCGTGGTGAGTTATAGAGTTATCTATTACCCAATGGCTTCACGTAGCCTATTGGGAATTAATAGGGAGGAATTTCTATAAGTTGCACTCAATGCTGGTTCATTAAATGTGATATAGTTTTTGTGAAAAATCAGGTTATGAGATAAAATTGTGAATAATGTGGAAGAAAAGAATGACTTGAAATGGGTTCAATGAATGTGGCTAATGTACTATGAAGTAAAGTGATGCTAAATAAGCAAATAAATGGGATCAATATGTGTACGTGGGTGTGTGCGTGTAAACGATGAATAAATTGGTGAAACTTGCTTTTTACTTCGATTGTACCCATCACACCTCACAAATCATGCTTAGCACTAGAGTTAATCTTTTTCCTACGAGCTCCGGCTCATATATATTGCATCCAACTTATTTCAGGTTTCGAGGATCAGGAGTGAGTCCAGGACCAGGATGCATGTTAGGGAAAGCTAGAGGAAAGCTTTGTTTCATTGTATTTTGAGTTATGTTTGTACATAAAGTAAATTGGATGAATGTAATTGATATGAAGGTTTAAAACTGAACATATGTCGTCATCTATCCTTGAATGGCTTTGTAAATAAATGTTTGAAACTTGTTTTATTGAGTTGGGATCCTTTAAATGCCTAAATGAAGGGGAAAACCCCGTTTTAGCGCATGTGTTATGTTTGGAAAGGTTATTGAAGTTATAGTTCCGATATGTCTGATTCGGGGTTGGGTTGTGACAAATGGTATCAGAGCTCTAAGTTCGAATACCTAAGAGTCGTGAAAAGGTAAGGTGACCCTTATAGGAGCATTGTTTGATGAGATTAGGCACCACTACACGGCATCCATTGTGTGCTTGCATAGGTTTGCAGTTGAATTGTTTTGCGCATGTTATGAGCATGGAGGTTGAGTCTTGGAGTGATGTAGCATGCCAATTGGCGTCCGATCAACTACTTTGGGGTTCAAAATAGAAAAGTATTTGGCCAACGTTCTTTCTATGAGAAGTCTAAATTAGTTATCCGGATTAACGCGTTACTCTTAGGCTTTCCTTCGGTATGTGAATATATGTTGATGTGATGCGACTAGGTAGCGGGTAGTGTGTAGCTTGGTTTTTGAAGGTTAAGTTGAGTTTAACCTAGTTGGAGGTTCTGATATCCTCGTTGTAAGAGTTATACCCATGGGGACTAGGATGAGTTGTGGTCCAAGTGGTAGTGGGGGTTGTGGAAGTGCGCCCTGATGGTCAATAATCGTGGTGGATGTAAGCCCATGAGATGAGCATTGATTGTTTGGTGTGTGTTGTGCCCATGTGAGTTGGGGTAACTGTAGTAGTTGCCCATTGTGTGTTGTGCTACCAGTAGCTTGATGAATGAATGTGGTAGGGTGTTTGAAACCTCTTGGAGGTTGTTTGCTGTGGTTGGATATGAGGTGTGATTTTGGGCGCGTGGAGGATTATATACGTCTTGAGCCGTATTATGTCATGAGCCGTGTACCCCGAGATTGGGTATGAACGGGAGCATAATGGATCGGAGCATAATAATTTTCGGCCTAAGGTGCGTTAGAAAGTCTGAGTTTAAACAGTGTTTGGGATGTCCCTTACCCTATGGGGTGTTGTTGGTAACCAGAGTAGTGCCAAATAGTTTTGAGAGTCTATGGATGACCGGTGAGTTTCTTTTGACGCATGTTACTAAGTTATATCATTTGATAGGAGTTAGGAGTTGTACGATAATGAGTATGTGTGTTGGAGATGTTGTTGATGGATAGATTTTCGAGTGATATACACGTATGTACGGGAAGATGTATATTGGTGATAGTTACGATGTGGTGAATGAAGATCCGAGGTTGTTTGAAAAGTTTAACGGAGTAGAGTTTTGTGACATGGACTGTCATTTTTAAGAATGTGGAATACATGATGTATGGTAAGAATGTGAGCATGAGTATGTGAGATCTGTAGGGTAGGTGGAAGATATTATCCGTGCGGCAGACTCGGTCATTTTAGGAAGACGTGTTGATGGGTAGAGATCCCTTAAGAGGACAATGGCAGTGGTCTGTATTTGGCTTAAAGTCTAGGTGTGGTGGTGTTATATTACCTTTACGGGGCAAATGATAGGGTGGTGTCTTTGGTCTAGAGTTGGTAAGCGAAGATCGTTTGTTCGTATGGCGTGTAGTTGCTTTCATGATTGGGTAACTGTGTGCCGGTGGTCCGCTTATAGTGACAAAAGAGACAAGTGTTTCTGGATGAACATTTTGCAATTTTTGATGAATGTACCGGAGTTGCAAGCTCGAGATTATAGCATGATTTTGCCTACTTATTTGGTTGTTAGTGTGACGTGACCCGTAAGTAGATGTTCTAAAATGGTGTGAGTATGTGTGGTGTTGTGCTTTGGTGAATAAATGGCGAGGGTCTTGTCGATGCGTGAGATGCGCCGTCGGGATGTGGAGTGAGCAATAGTTGAAATGCTTGAGTGAAGATCTGAGTATAAGGATCTGGTGTGACGAGAAATGTACTCATTATGAATGGTGATCGAAAACATTTGTATTAAGATGTCCGATGTCCTTACAAGAACTAGTGGTTAACTTTCTCTTAAACCAAGTGAGTAATGATGACCCTAAGAGGTAGTGACATGGAGTGAGAGCCTAGAGCTGACTCATGATTTTCCCAGCTGGAGAAGTGTGATTAATTAACTAGTGAGGTTGTTCTTCTTTGGTGGAAATTAAATGTTGGGATCGTATGAGTGTGGGTTCGTTTTCCCGTGGTTTCTCGGAGAGTTTGTTTGCTTTGTCTTGTGAACCCGAGCGTTTGGGTGATGTTTCTCGAAATGTAATCTGATTTGTATGGGATATCGATAGTTTCACTTCTCGTTGAGAGAGATCTCAAGGGAATTCAGTGATTAAATTGTTTATATGGTGAAATTCTCAAACATTGGTTTTGTGGAATTCGTGCAAGAATAGAGGTCCATGGTTGGATTATTATCCTCAAGACTAGGAGATCATGCTTGAGGACCGTGCTGGGTGCATGAAGTTTGAAAGAACTATAGAAGGGTTCGATAGTGTGGAGGTTGTTTGTGTTCATCCTAAGGTTCAGAAGTGTACCATGTGATTTGGGTGACTTAGAGTGATACGCGAGAAAACGTGGGGTAAAATGTTTGCGAAAGATATGTGCTCGGGGAGCGGACATGCAGGAGGCATCTACATGTTCGTGGGAGTTATTAGTAATTTTGGAGAGAAGGTCTCAATATTGAGTTTCTTTGGTTTGGTGCCGTGCGCCTTCTATGTGAGTTGTTTGGACAGTAAACCTGAGCCTATGACATGGCAGTGAGTTGCCTACTGAGAGTACGTGGAGGTTGGGTCATGCTTTTTGATTGGCCATTTCGTTCTTAAAAAGAAGATATGGTTGTCTTGTGAACAATGGAAGTGTGCAGACTGTTTCACCTTGGTTAAGTGTAACAATCGGGACCGTTGGTTGTGTTAACATTGGTATACTAAAAATTATATTTTTAGTATTAATTTTATTTTAATAAAATTATTTTTTCATTTTATGAGAATTTTTATGAGCAATGTATGCATATCATTTCTTTTTATGCATGGATGTCCAATATTCTGTATAGTATTTAATCTGATGTGTAGAGTACAGTTTACACACAGAAGATCAAATTTTAGGTTATTGCAAATATAAGTTTTATGATTCACATTTTAGATGGAAATGGACATACCATCGGTACGACTGTGGTACAGAGTTTTAGTAGACCTGCCTTGGTTACGGAGAACAGATAATAGTGTCGTCTATTGTTTTGACTCTCTGTGCCAGTACACTTTGTGTGTATTGAACGGAACATTTGGGGTAATTAATTTTATACTGACTATATAAATTAATTCATACCCCAAAGTTATTATGAATAATGCTCATCCTCTTAATCCTGAAATAATTATTAATTTGTGTATATTTAATATCCGTTGTTTTGATTCATTAGAGAGTGCGATTTTATATGGGTCTATATTCCCGGTGAGTTGGATAGTGGTATTATTTATATGGTAAATATTAATTATTGACAAAATTTACGTCCCGAAAGATCGGGATTGACGATACCCCCTTAAGGATGGTTACAAGTTTTAACCGGGTCAAAATCTACAAGTGGATTTAATTATCCAGCAGTTAAATAAGTCAAGCGGAAGGATTTAAGGAATATCAAGATGTCGATTACATTAAATTATCAGTAATTAAATTTAATTGGCGGGGATCGGGAATCTTAACGTGAGGAGAAATTGTAAGTATTTAATAACAGGAGTTCAATGCAAAAAGATATCGAGATTATGGGTTAGAGTGCAATTATAGCTCTTTAATGGTGTGAACTGTAATTCAGTGTTTTATGAAAATTGCAAAAACCATTGCGTCTTTCCATAATTGCAAAAACCACTAATAGGTGTCTGTGTTCCACTGGAAGTCTTACTCATAATTATTCTCCAGGTCCCTACTGTAGCCCTATATATATGCGGGTAGGCTGAACCAATTTTATATTGATATATCATATTTTTTCTCTTAAAACTAAATATATCTGGGCTCTGCCGGTACGAGTTCTTGATAGTTCTAGCCCACACTACGTTCGAGGATCGCGTAAGGGAATACAGTAGAAGATCTGACAAGAGTTTCAACTCAGAATCAAATTGTAGTTGAAATAGCAATCGATAAAAGGTATTTTTCTAAATTAACTTTGATTGCACGGGTTTTATTTTGATCGTTCGACGTCAAAAGTTTTATCTGAAGCCCGTTTCGGCATTTGCCCGTCTAGTTAATTTTTTACCGAAAATTATTTACAAAAACAATGATCTTGACAGTTTTGCCTCCAACAATTGGTATCAAAACCGTTTTGTTTTTGTTTTTGGTTACGGTTATCGGGCCCGGGTAGTTTTAGAACTGTTGCTAACTTTGTTTTGTAGGCGTTCTAATCTCGATTTTATGATCATTCTTTATTTTCATATTTGATTGAATGCGTAGATGATGATTTAAATTTTTTTAACCACGAGAGTTGATCGTGGTAGATTGATTGTGAACTCTATGGAGGTATAGGATCAATGTAAAAATTATTTTTCGATTTCTAGTTATTTTTATTTTATGTTATCAAAATAAAATTTAAAAAAATAAAAAAAAATGAAGAAGAACGTGAAGAACACAGGTAAACAGCCGGTTTGCCAAACACAACAATGGGTGCTATCATCCAAAAAAAAAAATAGCGCCGGATTCAAGCACACTGGAGGTTATTTTCCAGCAAAATCCAAATCCAAACGAGGCACTGTTTGAAGCAGTAATGGCGCCTGCAGCAAATGGCAAACAGCAGCGGTGTTCCCAAGAAATCCTGAAACAGTGCAGTGTAAATTCCCCCGCAGCAAATCAAAAAGGCAAACAGCAGTGCCTTCCCAGCGCCGAACAATTTTGGTCTTTTCCAAACAGCCACCGCAACAAGCAGTTTTCTATTAAACGCAGCCTTAGGATGCGCTGGCTTTATTCCCAAACCGCACCAAACCAGGCGCAGGATCCCAAATAGCGAAATTCGCCAGCAGTTTTTTAGGTACCAAACACGGCGCTGTTTTTCCAAACAACAAGCTCCAGCACCAAAGGGCGTTAACTTTTGATGGTTTGAATAATGTATCACATGTGGATTATGTATGATTATTCAAGACCAGTGAATCCTGGATACACTTGTGGTCCACGTGTATATGATTCATCATGCATGATGATTATCAATTGATCAAGGATAAAACAATAATCAAAGCTTTTCCTTTCGGTCTAGAATCAACCAAAACGCAACGGCAAAAACGCACTGTGCATGCGGCGGCAGTTGGCGCGGTGCTCGTGCAGTGGGGCAGCGGTGGTGCTGTTTTTGAGGTGTTCCGGGACAATTTTTCTGATAAGCATTGATCGAGTTGTGATGTATTTTTATATCACTATTAATCAAAGGAATTCTGATGCAATCGGGATACAGGAGGCTGATATAGATTGAACTTTTGAAACTTATCTCTTAACAGGAGACTGAAACTCTTTAGAGTTTTAAATAGATCATAAAATTGAGATATTTTTTTTTATTATATCTTGCATTTAATTGCATGAATGAGATATATATTGGTTTTATCCTGTTATTTAATTAATTCAAATATTCGATTTTAATTAAAATATTTTGTAATTAAAAATAAAATTAAGTTTTTTTAATTAATTAATTTTAATTAAATAGAAAATTTTGAAATATTTTATTTTTTTTTACAAAATATCACATTTAAGATGATTTTTTTAAATCAGATATCTTGAAAAAACGTGAGAATTAATTCTGAATTTTTGAATTAATTAAATGAAAAAAATGTTTAATCGAAATAAATTATTATTTTTTAAAAAATGTGGAATGAAAAATTAAATAAATAAATACCTTTAATCATTACCTTAGTTGAAAAGCTAAAAGAAAAACTGTGTATTTATTAAATTTTTTTTTGTTACACATTTAAACACGAAAAGATAGTTTGATAAATCAGAATCTTTGAAATCATTTACACGGAAAAAAGTTTAATTATTTCAGATCGTGTGACTTTCGAAATGAATAAATTTATTTTAATTAAACTGATGTTTATAACCCCCAAAAATATTTTTAAAAATCTAAGTGGGAGATGGAATTTATTCACTGATAAATCCCGTGGTCTCCATCACCAGTTTGTAGGCGATACAATTAAACACTGCATGTTGGCAGTAAGGCCTTTCTCCCCATCCGACAGATTAATTGCAGTATCACCAGTACAAACCTCATTTAGGGATAATTCTGGATAATTGTTAGTGTGGATCACTTCTCTATCTGAAGGGTTCATTGCAAAACGATTGATTTTGAATTAGGTGATGGTTAACACTTAACTGTATATTATACTTTCTTCTCTATCTGAGTCACTGCTATTATATATTGGACCGAAACTACGTCAGCTATTTAATTTTATTTAGCATGGTCAGTTGCCTAGATAGTAAAATAAAAAGAATTGGCATGTATGATCTTATGATGGATAGTAAATGTCCACCCATCGTGGCATGCTATTCTCAAGTTATCAGGCTGCTGGCGAATTAATTTTAAAATGGTAGAGGAAACCAAATTAAAATGAATTCAAAATTTTTCTCATCATAATTAACGGAATTTTAATTATGTGATTCTCAGAATTAAAATACCTTTCAACCCACTCGCTTCCATTCTCAAAGAAAACAAACTTACGAGACTGAATTTTATAGACTGAAAATGTAACTTGGATATAACTTTAATTACAAATGGTATTCGTTCAACACCAGGAAATGTGTTTGTTTCTGAAGAAGGTTCTCCCTCTGAGCTGAAAGGCATGAAGAAGAAAAATGTTCAAAAACAGGGAGACAGTTTTAAGGGTAGTTAGTGGGCCACGGACTGGTGTGAAAAAGCCGAAAGGCAGATGTTTTCACTGTAACCAGACCCGACACTAGAAAAAGCTATGTCCAATATTTCTCAGAAGGCAGAACAAATAGGGTAATTTATGTTCACTGATTGTAAAAATATGTTTAGCAATGTTATCTATCGGTACCTGCTGTGTAGATACGGGAGCCACTAATCATGTCTGTAATTCATTGTAAGGGTTCTAAAAAATCCGACAGCTTAGTGATGGAGAGATTTACCTACATATGGGCAATAGTACAAAGGTAACAGCAGTTGCAGTATTAGATGTCACTCTCAATTTTAGTAGAGATCAAGTTTTAATATTAAGATATTGTCTTTATATATCTGCCATTAGAAGGAACTTAGTTTTCATTTCTGTATTGGCTAAAGACAGATCTTTGGTTTATTTTAAAAACACTGTGGTTATTAAGGATAATAAACGGGTTATTTGTTCTGGTACGTCGGTGGATGATCTTTATATTATTACCCTAATCTCTCCTACACTGTAACCGACTGAAACGAATAATACATCTATATTACCATATAAGAGAAAATTTTCTTCTTTAACGAACCAAACGTTTCTTAAACACTTATGCTTTGTTCATATTAATCTAAAAATAATAAACAGACTGGTAGTAGATGGACCTTTGAGGCACTTTCAGTCTGTGAATCTTGCTTAGAGGGTAAGATGACCAAGAGGCTCTTTTCGGCCAAAGGCTATAGAGCTAAAG
>JAULJZ010169929.1:0-24618 GCA_032270985.1 Heliamphora pulchella
GCACACTTTTGGAGTCAATTTCTCATTCACCCATTAATAGTTTTGAATGCCACAAAATTCATGATTACTCTACTCATAAAAATAAATAAATTAGAGCTTGAAATATTTATACTTTTTGTACATTAGCGATAAATAAAATAAAATAAAGTCATAAAATTGGACTTACAGAGCATATAAATATGATGATGCAAGTAGATCAAGACTAGCGTTTGACACTATGTCCTTAAGACAGATTCGTCCCTGCTACGGTGCTTACAGTTTTACGGACGTCTATCTCCCAGGATACAATGATCTGAATCCCACAGAAGAAGCACTGCAATTGGTGGGCCTGTCGAATCAAATCATGTTTTGTACTCTCTTTAACGGACTTCGACACAGAGTATATAATGGACTCAATGTAAATTCTCTATCTAAAACCAAAAGAGGAACGTCAAATATATAAACGTAGTCACGATTATTTAGAATAGTCACGAAACGAAAAGGCACGCCTATTCATACCAAATAGGTGCCACAAAAAAACACACCTCTAAAATGGTAATTAATTAATTATCATCTTCAATTAATTTCTGTTCACATTAAAAAAGGATTAAATCATTTTTTTCCATCAATCCCCCACATGAGTAAAAATTAATTGGGTTGACTAGCAAATGACAATGCAAGACTATGCAGATACAAAGAGAGTACAAGCAAAAATTTTCTGTATAAGGATAGATGGTTTTTGGCCTTGAAACTTTCCTTATGATAAACTATTGGACTTACTAGCTAATCAGTGGACGTAATGTCTTGAACTGTTCAGCCATTTGTGTAAACCAAAACAAAAGAATATCACACAGAATCTTTTCAACACAGTTTTAGTTCTCACGGTTGTGCTTATTTTGGCCCCGGGCAGTTCCTGGTTTCTTTAGTGCTTTAGAGAATGCAACCTTATCATTCTCATAGAAGTAGCCCATTCTCACCCATATAGGTAAATTCTCTTTAAGAGCATCCTGCAATACCCCACTTGAATTTTTCAAGATATGAGAATTATTAAAAGCATAGCTTATCCGAAATAACGCTGCAGATATCACTGTATTATCATAGGAATGGGTAAGAGATATAATCTCCACAGTGATTCTACTGAGTCACACATAATTCGGTTGTCCCTTTGAACCTAGATCTTGGGATCTTCAGTCAGTTAGGTTGGGTTGCTATTAAGGCAACTCTTAATTCATAGGCTTTAATCCAATTCCCCTCGATGATTTATCAACTAACTCTTTATACAACTTTTAGGTTAGAGGATCCGCGATGTTATCATTTGACATTATATAGTCTACTGTGATAACTACATTAGAGAGTAGTTGTTTTATGGTATTGTGTCTTCGATGAATATGTCGAGACTTACCATTATACATATTACTTCGTGCCCTTCCAATTGTCGATTGGCAGTCGCAATAAATATAAATTACAGGCACATGTTTTGTCCACATTGAAATGTTCTATAGGAATTGGCGAGGCCACTCTGCTTCTTCCCCTGCTTTATCTAAAGTAATAAACTCAACTTTTATTGTGAACCTAGTGATACACGTTTGCTTGAAAAATTTTCAAGTCACTACTGCACCAGCCAAAATAAAGACACATCCACTCGTGGATTTTGAGTCTTTGGTATCAGATATCCAACTCGCGTCGCAGAACCCTTCTACTATGCCTAGATATCTCGTATAGTGCAGTCCATAGTTAATGGTGTATCTCAAATATCTTAGTACCCCAACTATTGTGGTCCAGTGATCTATCCCAGGGCTACTCGTGTATCTACTCAATTTAATGACAGCACACGCAATGTCCGGACGAATAAAATTTGTCATGTACATTAAGCTGCCAAAAGTTCGGGAAGACTCTAGTTGAGATATGCCATCTCAAGTATTCTTCGATGGGTGGAGATTTAAGTCTATAGATGTTCTCCCAACACCCTGAATTTTCTTGTCAAACTTACTGTTTGACATTCTCTTGGTGATTTTAATAATATATTGATTACTATCAATAATAAGTATATCATCAACATAGACACACACAATGGCATATCCCATTTCTGTGTCTTTGAAATAGACACATTTGTCACATTCATTTATCCTGAATTCATTTGACATCATTATGTTGTCAAATTTCTCATGTAATTGTTTTGAAACTTGCTTGAGACCGTACAAAGATCTAACAAGTTTACATACTTGTCTTTCTTTCTCTGAAATCACAACACCTTCCGGTTGTTCTATATATATTTTCTCATTCAATTCTTCATTTAGAAAGGCAGTTTTAACATCCATATGATGTTTCTCAGGATTGTACAAACCTGCTATAACAATTAACATCATCATTGATGTCATCCTTGTAACCGGAGAATATGTATCAAAATAATCCACTTCTTTATTTTGCTTGTATCATTTGATAACAAGTCTTGCTTTGTATCGGTCTATTGAACCATCTGCTTTCATTTTCTTTTTGAATATTCATTAACATTCCAGAGGTTTATTACCCGGTGGAAGTTCCACCAGCTTCCAAGTATGATTTTGCATGATGAATTCAATTTTACTATTGACAGCCTCCTTCCAATAAGGTGCTTCAGGCGTGGACATAGTTTTCTGAAAGTTTTGGGGTTCATTTTATAACAAATAAGTTAGAAATTTCGAACCAAAGGATTGTGAAATTTTGACCCTTTTACTGCGTCTTGGTTTATTTTCATTTCCTTCTTGATATTGACTACTGCATGTTGCAGTGTCATAAGTTCTTTAAGAGAACTTGATTCTCATGTAGAATTACACGAAAAAACATCTTTAAAAAATCAAGCGTATCTTGATTCAATAATAGTATTCACATGTATATCCTTAATTTCTCACTTATATATCAGAAACCGGTATATACTGCTATTATTCGTATATCTAAAAAATATACAGTCAACGATTTTTTAGTTCTATTTAGGAACATGGACCGCCACCTTAGCCAAATACCCCCACACGTTTGAGTATTTGTAAGAAGGCTTACGACCTTTCCACAATTCATATGGCTTTTTATTTATTTTCTTGCGGGATAATTTGTTGAGAATATTATTCGCAGAAAACAAAGCTTCCCACCACAAGTTCTGTGGAAACTCAAAATTTATCATCGTTATCACCAAAATTTATGACATGATTCACAAATAATTATTATTGTCATAACTATTACCACATAATAATGATAAATTCATAATTTAGTGACAACACAATATGTCATTCCATCTCTTTCGCTATAAGAGATTCACAAAATTTATCTCTTCAATTTCAAGAGATAAACTCCCATAATTCGTTTATCAAATGATAAACGTTTCCAATTTTATATGAGTCAAAAATAGTACTCTTAAACCATGAATATTTATTTTATTCCTTGTTGAAGGATGGTGAGCTTAATTTGGGTGGTTACACTTATATCCAATTTTGGATTAAGTAAGAATCCTAATATTAATTTTAGAATGTACAGTGTTTGAGTTTGACCAAAATACGAGTGAATGTCATATATTTTGATACTTAAATCTTTGTGTGGATTTAAGAGCAAATTTAAGTTTAATTTTCGTATTTAGTTGTTCTTAAACAACTATGTCCCACAAACTAATTATTAAAATTAGTATACGAATTTGATTTATGCTGTAGGGCTATCCAATTAGTTGGAATGATACGCGATCGTCATTGCACTAAGTATAAAATCCATTTTTTTTCCAACATGATCAAAAAAAGACCAAAATAAGTAAATAAGCAAAATTTTATGTTCTTTATTTCCATCTTCATAGAAGATTTTCATGTTTTGATTAGAAAAATCTACTTTTGATTTGTCTCATCAAGACAATTGAAAATAGTAATTTTTTTTATTAAAACATAAAATATATATTAAAATTTGATTTTTTTAGGAGAGTTCTATATCTAAAAATCATAAAAGAATCAGTTATATGTCTCTCTTTTTACAATTCAGGTAATATTACATTTTTATGTACCTAATAGACCCCTACTTCTATTTAAATAGTTAGCATTAATTATTTTTCTCTCAACCACATTTAGTTATTTTTCAAATAAATAAAAATAAATGTTGCTCTTTCATAAATAGAAACAATTGTAGCCATCAACAGATTTCTCGATTTAAAAATGAAAAAAATTAGTTCTAAAATTGAGAACTTTAAATGAAAAAAAATTTCAATTTTAAAAATGAGAAATTAGTTATAATGTTGAAAAAATAAAACAATGGAGAAATTTCTTAGTTCTTAAATTGAAAATTTTCTTTATTTCAAAAGAAATAACAAATTTATCATTTTTAGGTATTTATTATTTTTACATTATTTTGTATTCAATATACATCTTGTTTGATAGGTTTCGACGATTAGATTTTAAAAATATTAATTTTATTAAAAATAAGTTTATATATAAAACATTATTAAAATTTAAAATTACAAGAAAAAATTCTAGTAATTAAAATTCTATCTATAAGTAAGGGCAAATCAGTCGTGCATAATTTTTTGATTTAAAAATAAAAGTTTCATCCTTAAAAACTTTAGTAAGAAAACTAAGTTTTTGTTTGACCTAGTTTTTTTTATAGATTTTTTAGTTTTTTGACTTTTTTATTAAAAAAATAAATGTAAATTTTTTTTTAAAAGTTAATTAATTACAATAAGAAGCTAAACAAGTAAACTTTTCAAGAGGTTTTTAAACTAAAAAAAAATCTTTAAAAAAAAGTAGGTCAATTGGCCAAACATAGTCTAATACTTATACAAATCTTTCAAATAAAATTAATAATTAATTAACCGTCAAAATATAAAAAAAATACAAATTAGCCCAAACACAACCAACGCAATGTCAAGGTGCAAAACAAATATTTTTCAAATCACACCAGCGCCATGAAACATTCATGCCCATGCCCTTAAATGCTAAAACCCGAATACAGACACATTGTTGTCAACACGGTTCGTCTCCAACCCAGAAACAGAGATTAATCTTCTCCTCAAAGCTTCGATCATCTCGTCCGAACCAAACATGGCGTCGGCTATGCTCACCAGCCCCGGATTCTGGCTGTTCAACACCGAAAACGCGACGGCGGGCACGAACCCGCCGTTCAAACAGTAGTGCAGAAGCCCCCTCGGAAACACAAACACGTCGCCTTCCTTAAGAGACATCTGGAACAGCTGGTTTCCGGTGTCAATGAACCCGACGCTAACCACACCTTTGCTGACGAAGAACATCTCGGCGGCTCTCGGGTGGGAGTGCGGCATCACCAGGCCGTCGACGTCGAGGTCGGTCCGGGCGACGGCCAGGCCGAGCGTGTTGAGCCCTGGGAAGTCGGCGGCGGCAAGGATGGCCGTGGAGGAGCGGACGAAGTTGTCGGTGTCGCCGGCGCGGTTCAGGGCGGAGGACTTGAAGTCGGAGGAGGCGATGGCGGCGGGGTTCTTGCACGGGAAGCCGTTCATGAAGAGAGTTTGCGCCTGATTTGGCGACGTTGATGCTGGGCAGGTGTCCTGGAGGGTATCAACGTCCGCTGCGGAGGAGAGGTTCGGGTTGATGCAAGTGATGAAGAACCAAACTGGTGAAAAGAGGATGAAGAAAAGAAGAGGAGACTCCTTCATTTTGGTTTGGCTTCTTTGGTATTTTGACCAATTAAATGTGTTGTTCCACCTTTGTTATAAGCGATATATATAAATGTATATAGAAAGATCAAATGATTTTTGGATTGCGACACATGGAAGAAAGGGTAAATTTATAATATTACGTGGTATTATTAACGTGGTCTACTTATTTAATGGGAGTACCCAATTTTATCCTATAATAAGTATATTTGGCACACTTATTTAATATCGTAACAATAAATTATACGATAAAAATATGATGACTCGTATTTGTTAAATAATTAGGAGATAAAAAGTGATTCACATAACAAATTATAATTATTTATTTACTGAGAGTATTACATAGTATTACTTACATGATACTCCGGGAATAGCTAACAATTTGCCATTTAATGGTTCTCTTATTTAATAATATAGTGAAAATTATTTTAAGTGAAACAACATTAGTGACAAGACATTACTTGTTTCAAAAATTATGTTTTCTTTATCTCAATGTATTAAAATTGTTGGACATCTCAAGAATATCTCTAAATTCTTACATGATCTAAGACTTTCAATGTATTAAGACAAAAAAACATATAATTTTTTAAAACAATAATACTGAAAAGGCTAACTTATTTTATTAAATTATTATCACACCTGGTGTGACACAATTACAATTAGTGATACAATTATTTCTACATAAACTTCATTTAAACTTAATGCTTGTGATTATGTTATATTATTTGATATATTAATTTGATAAAAACAAATCAGTTATCCTAACATCATTGTTTTAGAAAAGAGAATTCTCACTCTAATGTTAGCCTATCTTTGTAGTGTAGGTAGTGTAGGTAAAAAAGTTATAAAAAAAAACTCATTTAATATTTATTAAATATTTTTATTTATTAAAAATACCTTATAAATAATACCAAGTACTGTTACTCCAAAAGTACCTGATGATTTTTCCCAAAGTAATGTGTTTTGGATCTTGGATTTCACTTCACTTCTTATGTTGAAGTAGATTATGCGGCAAGACGTATATTGCTTAAAAGAAAGATGGGCTGCACTTATCAAGATGGTCTTATGTCCTGGAACTGGAGTCTGTGTTGTGCACTAATGCAGAACACAGTATGTTGTACGAGTTAAATATTTTAGTTTTTAATATATTTTTATGATTTGATTCGTTTATTATATAAAACTCATCGAGTTTTTTATTTATATAAAAAATAAAATTGATTCAATATCAGTATCTAAGTGATTTGTTAACATCAGTATCTACAAATAATTGAATAGTAATTATAATTTTGGAAAAAAAATAGTTAAACAAATATTAACTGATCACTTAGATATTGATATCGTATCAACTTAATTTTTTATATGAATAACAAATCAATGACTCTACGAACAAATTTAATAATAAAAATATATTTTAAAATTAAAATATTTGATCCGCACAACATACCGTGTCGTGCATTAGTCTACAGCACAAACCCTGATTCCCTTATAGTACTCAAATAGTCAAAGTCTTGCAAACTAATTTCTTATCCTTGTGCTATTAAATTATACACAACTATGGATTCCATTAATTAGCCTCCATTTTTGTAATGTGGTTGGTTCTCCAGACACAAAAGAAACTAAGTACAGACAAAAAACACTTCAATAGTGGTGGCATCACACAAGCAAACAAAACATTCCTGTTTGCAGTGGAAAAGAGTTCACTAGCTACTAGGGCGTAAAAATGGCCGAGTCTCAACGAGTTTGAAATTCGTTCGAAATTTGTTATTGTGCGTACCCGACTTGGCTTGGCAGCGAGCCGGGACTAGCTCGGATCGTACTATTCATGGACCGTACCGAGACCGCACCCCCAAGCCCGTGGGTCAGGCCGGACCGGCCCGACTCGTGATCTGCCTGACCAAAAGCCCACCCGCAGGCCTAACCAAAAACCTGCCCAGAAACTGTTGGGCCCGCCCGGCCGGGCCACCCACCAACGGTGAAAAATTAAAATTATAAATTTTTTATTTTATTTTTTTGTTATACACATGGGGGAGAGAGAGCTGAGAGTTAGAGAGAGAGAGAGAGAGAGAGACGGGGAGACTGGAGAGGAGGGGGAGCATAGAGGGTGAGAAACAGAGAGAGAGAGAGAGAGAGAGAGAGAGGGATGAGACTTGAGAGAGGCCGGCTGGAGGGTCCGCGGCGGCATGTTCGGCGGCGAGTGGCACGGCGGCGACCAGCGGCGATGGCGCCGGTGACGGGCGAAGGTGAGCTGTGGTGTCGGGGCGGTGGTTGGCTGCGGTCCTGCGGCGCAGTGGAGGCGGAGCACGCACTGCTGCTTCTCTTCTTCTTCCCTGTGGTTGTGAGAGTGAGTTGTGATATTTGCTATAACTTATAAGGTTCTGTTTGGTTAGGAGCTTTGAAAATGTGAGCTCTTTTCTATTTTCTCTAAGCCCGCCTAAGCCCGCCTAAAAGCCCGGGCCCGAGGCCTGAGCCCTTTACTCTTAGGGCTTGGTCCGACTCTCGAACAAAAAAGTCCGGCCCGACCCAGTCCAAAACTATGGCGAGAGCTCGCCAGGCCTAGGCCGAGCTTGGCTCGCCCAATCCACGGCGGGGCCGAGCCGGGCCGGACCGGGTCCAAATTACACCCCCAGTGAGAGAAGTGGAGGGTACAGTTGTCATCGATGGTAGGGTTGTGGTGGTCGTAGCAACGACGGTGGTGGTGATGGTGGTAATAGTAGTAGCAATGGTGGTGATGGTGGGCGATGAAAGTGACGATGGGCACAACGGTGGTGGAGGTGTGGCTACAACGGTGGGATTAGGCATGTGAGTGGTAGTAGTAGGAGTGAAGGTGGTTGAGGTAGTAGAGGTGGTAATAGTGGCAAAAGAGTGGTGGTGGTGGTGGTGGTGGTGGTGGTGAATGTGGTGTTGCTTGCGGTAACTAAAACAATGACAATAATGACGATAGTGGGAATGATAGTAGTGGCGGCAATGATAATAGTATCGATGGTGGAATTGTGACAATACTAGTGATAGTAGTGACATTGGCAATAGTGATAATAGTGGTATTGATTGTGGTAGTGGTGAGGGAGATGGTGGTGGTGGGGTAGATAGACAAATTATGGTGAGAGTTGAGGTTGTGATGAATTGTATTAAAATAAGTACTTATTTTGGTTAAAAAGATTATTATTCTTTTTAAAAAATATTTTTAAGTACCTACAAAACTATAGAAAATAAAAAATATATATTTTTATATACTATTTTTTTATAATTTTTTTATTATAAAATATTTAACATTGAAACAAACAAAATCCAAATGTGCTAAAACAAACCATTTCAATCCTTTTCAAGAACCATGAGTCTCACTTGAACAAAGCACATCTCATCTCGTACCGTAATTTAACAATAATGTTACACCTATCGTGTTTACTTACCAATTTTAATTTATGGAAAATTTTACATTGTTGCATTTTGTTTATCATTATTCTAATCTGTTTTTAATTATGACTATTTCAATATGGTGTCCTTGCACTTAGCTAGTTATTTCAACCTTGATGTACACCATTTTTGAAAAATTCTAGTGTGTCACACCAATTAACTAACTGTTGTGTGCATTCATTTAATTATTTCAATTTTAATTTTTGATTATTTTAGCAATAACAATTTAAGGCTCAATTATCAAAAAACTTTAACTTTGATTTTTAATTATTTTAATTTTAATTTTTTTATATATAAATTTAGACTCAATTATAAGGTTCAAATAGTATGCACTATTTGTTAAATAGTGCATACGCATATTACGAAAATAGGATTAATAGTTGCCCATGTGCCAATTAAAGGTGTAAAAATAGCTCACGACTCGTGAGCAACCTGAGACTCATTACTATAGAGTTCGAGTTCAAACCATCAAAAGCTTAAGCCCGATTAAGCCTGAATTCTTTAGAACCGGGTCTAAGCATTTCCCAGTAGACCGTGGGCCGGCCCGAGCATGAGGCCCGAGACCCATCCCAAGGCTTGCCAATGGCTCTTTTTTTGTCCTTGAAAATAGACGGCCTGATCGCCCCTAAAATGATCCAATGACTATAATTTTATACTTATAATAATAAACTTTATAATAATTTATAAATAGTTTATAACTTATAATAATAACTTGTAATAATAATTTATAGCTTATAAGTTATAACTTATAAATAATTTATAAATAGTTTATAACTTATAACAAATTTTAAATAGTTTATAACTTATAATAAACTTATAAGTTATGAATAATATTAACTTATATTTTATAATAACTTATAAGTAAAAATAATTTATAATAACTTATAAACTAAAGTAATAAACTAAAAAATAATTTATATACGAAATACAATTTAAAAAAATAATAAAAATAAATAAATTGAAAAACTCGCGTCAAGTCCATCCACGCCCGTATACCCTAGAACTGCGCCTAAGTCTACCCATTTTCAAAAAAGTCCAATTCAATCCGAATTTTAACAAAAAAACCACCGTGCTTGCGTTGGGTTTGGTCCGCCGGTATCATGGTTACACCCCTAGTGCCAATCATGCTATAAATAAAACATCTTTAAAATATACGAAAAACTAAAGAAGGGTAAGATACCAAGATACCAAAAGAGTTGGGAATTTGGAAAGATACTATAGGAGGAAAGAACGCTATGCGAGGCAAGAATGACGGGATATTTTTATTTAAAAAATGTAAAACCCTAAAATAGCAATGTACAACAACAGAGTAATTACATGATCAATAATATATAAGGTAATGCTTTGCAATAGCCATGGAAATTTATTAGAACAATTGGATGATATCGTTGAAAATAAAACACGAGGACATGAAATAAAAAAAGAAAAGATGAGACTATGTAAAGCGAGTTTCAAGAGAGTTTTCACAACATTTTTTAAGAGTTCAAGGCAATTTTATTTAAAACTCTAAAGATATATATATGTTTATTTACTTTTTTTGGAAAAATGGTTTTTTTTGAGAATATATTTTGAAAATAAATTTTCAAAATATTATTGGTTTGCATTTTTCAACGTGGGTAAACAATACTTACTCCTATTATTTTGACCCGTAAATTCTACGGCCGACCGATAATAGAATATGTATTGTTCCTCCATCTTATTAAATGAGAGTGAACAAATATTACTCATATGTCTATATATATGAACCTCCATGGGCGGAGGGCGTGCAATTGCCCATAATAACTTCTAAATAATTACGAATTAAAACCAGGGAAAATTAAACCAACATCACATGCACGATCCCCTCCGCATTCATTCATCCCCTTTGATTAGACATTATTTTGACTAACAATGAAGTTGGCTACCCATCAAAAAAAAAAAAAAAGAAGTCGGCTAATTTACAAAACTTTAAGGTGATCATCATTTGTTTTGCCAAAAAAGAAATTAAAAAAAATAAAAGCGAAGACAATAAAATCAAATATGTGAATTTGTACGTGGTTTCACAATTTCCAAAACCAAGGTCTTGTTTGGCAATTGGACTTTAAGTTAGGTTTTTTTGTTTAAAATCACTTTAATCTCAAAAAGTTTTTCATTTGGGAGAGATATGTGGTAACTACTTTAAATTAAAAGCTTAAAATGACATTAAGTTAAAAGGCAAAAAAATTGTTTAAAGTTTGCAATAATTTTTTAAAATTTATTTTTAAATAATTTTATATTCAATATAGATTTTATTTGATAGATTTTGATGAGTACATTTTTAAAATATAATTTTTATAAACAATATATTGTAGAATAAAAGTTAAAATTTTTTTTAAAACATATGAAAAAATTATATAAAAAGCAAAAAGAAAAAAAAAATCTTTGAGTTTAAAAACAAAACTTTTTAACTTTTTGAACTTCAAATAAAAAGGCAAAAAGCATGGCTTTAAGCTGCCGGCTTAAAACCGATTGCTAAAGCCAAAATATATGTGCAAATTAAAGACCGATTGAATTTATACCTCTATAGATAATTTTTCGTTGTCGTTTTTTTAAAATATAAGAAAAATTATGTAAAAAGCAAAAAAAAAAAAAAAACTTTTGAGTTAAAAAACGAAACTTTTTGATTTTTTGATTTTTTGATTTTTTTGGTTTTAAATAATGAGGCAAAAACCCAAAAGGACAAAAAGTATAGATTTAAGTCGGCTTAAAACCGATTGACAAACGATACCTAAATATATGTGCAAATTGAAGCCTGATGCAAGCTGAGTTTATACCTTTGTTGATACTTTTTGGTTATCGTGTACAACAATGCGCCATTTCCCCCTGGATCCAAACGGCGTGCCGGTTCCGCCCCATTGCTCCCATGACTCCATCTCTGCCTCAGACTCTCCATCATAATCAATACTCACAACTTTCGAGTTGAACTTGACATAGGGTAAGAGTCCAAAATGTTGGGCATAGGACTCGATGTACTCCCTGACTTTGGTGTTGACAGGATACAATTCTTCTATAGAAGCCGGCCACGGGAAATCAGAGAACTCGTAGTAGTCTTTGGTGTTTTGGAGCTTGGTGGATTCTATGGTTTGAGCCCAAACTCCCCCGATTCGGCCCTCGGCTTCCAACACGACCGGATGAAATCCTCTCTCCAGAGTGTACTTGCAGGCAAGGAGGCCGCTCACCCCGGCTCCGATGATCGCCACACGCTTCTCCATTGCCCAAACTTTGGAGTTTTGGAGGGACTAAAAGTAGCAAAGAAAATAGCAGCAGTGTGGGGGATCTTATGTCAGCCTCTGGCATGCCTATTTCAAGAAAGTTTAGACATTGATGACCATGTAAGATCTTATTGGTATTTTTACAATTTAATTGAAAGATATTATTACTCAATTAATTGAGTAATCGTCAACTACAATTTGGAAATACATTAATATATTATACTTATATTTACATACAAATCTAATCCACATTATTTGTGCACCCGCTTTTTTTTTTTATTATTGTTTGGCTCCGAGGACTAAAAACAGTTTTTGTTATTTTAGAAGATGTTTGGCAAAGTTACTGTTTGTAACTTTTAACTTCTTACTTACTATTAATTTTAGTTATAAGTTACAAGTTTTTTCAAACATTCACAATTTCTACTATAATTTATAACTATTTTTTTTCTATTTCAGTTACAAGTTACAATTTTTAGCACTCACTCACAATTTCTATTACAATCTACAATTTATAAATTGTTAATTTTAGCAATGCCAAAATCTACCTTGACAAGATAGTCATTGCTCTTTAATTAGTATTTGTAACATTTTTTAGCTATATATATATATTATAGCAAAACATAGGCCCCGTTTGGACAAATAGCTTATTTACTTATTGTGAAATAAGAAAAAATAGAAATAAACAAGTTCGTTTGGCTACCTTAGCTTTTAAGTGGATTATTTTCTTATTTACTTATTTTCGCTTATTTGACTTATTTTTGCTTAAATAAACAACAATATTTAGTTTAAATCTTGCTTAAAGATTACTTATTTGGCTTATTAGCTTATTGGCTTAAATTTTACTTATTTGGTAAACCAAACGAAATTACTTATTTGGTTGCTTATAAGCCAAATAAGTCAAAAAGCAAGTTACCAAACGGGTACTTCTTTGAAAATAAAATCTTTAATCCAAGTTTGTTAAAATTTTGAACAAATCTTTAATCCAAGTTTGTCAAAAAAATTTATTCTATTTATTTATATTTAGCATAGAATCTAGGAGATTAGTGGAGATTTTTTTACTTTCTAAAAATGTTACTTCACAAAGACCCGTACGTTGAATTGGAATTGTTCCTTAAGAGATTTGTGGACATTTTTTATTTTCTAAAATTTTTAATTCTTTTTATTATATTTAGCATAGGATCTAAGAGATTAGTGGACATTTTTTTACTTTCTAAAAATGTTATAATTCCCAAAACAAATCAAAATCCACTTTGATTGTATCATCTAATTCTTTTTTTTTTTTTTGAATTTTCTTTTTGGGTAAGTTTACTGAAGGCATGTTTCGATTCAGCACTACTGAAATCTTATTTCTCTTTGTATATTTCCTAATTTTATTTTGTTTCTATATTAATATCTTCCTCGTTGTATAAAACTGAGCAAATCCGTCTAAATATGTTGAATTTGACCAAATAATAGATAAAACGATAGAATTCTTTTTTTGTTTTTAATAAATTTTTATTAATCTTGATCGAAACAACCATACATTTTAGAGTCGTTTCATCATGATATACCAAAAATGTACAAAATTTAGATCACAAAAGGACAAAATGAAAAAATTAAAAAAAAATAGAATCACCATTATAACCTTAAAATACTAGAACCAAACATAGAAAAAAAAGATAAAAAGTACGTGACTTTTTTTCTAAGCCAAACTACATTTTCAATTTTTAACGAAAATAAGTCACTTACCAAACAAACCCAAAACAATTTTTCGTCACACATAAAAAACTATTCAAAATATATTTATTATTAAGTTTAAGTACTAACCCCATAACCACCACCCCCCACAGCGCAACCGTCCGCCACCGTCCAAGACCCCGTGCCATTGTGCCCCTCCACCCCCCCTCCCCTCATTTCTAACCTCTTGCCACCTCCTCCTTTGTAACACACCAATTTTGATCAAATGAAAAATAATATTAATTTGTACTACTTTTCAACCTAGAGGTTTAATATTTTGGCAAAGATTTAAAAATCTTAACGGGTAGTTTTAAGTTAAAAATTTAAGTGTATTATTGTTTATTGAATACACTTTGAGAAACATAATTTTAATTATTAACTTTAAGTGTAAAATATAAATTTTAAATTTGAAAAACTATTATTTAAAATTATTAAATTTAAAAATTTTAAGTAATTAAATTTTAGTATTATTTTTACTTATGACTGTAAAGAAATTAATTGTGTTTTATGCAATTTATTTTTATGTTTTATTTTGAGTGGCAATTCAAGGTTTTTTTAGTAGGAGTATAACTCTTTATGGATTAAGATAGGTTTTATAAGAGTTTGAATTAAAATAGAATCTCTTTAGGATCTAGTGTATGTTTATCTTGTATGATCAAGAGAGTTTTTATTCAAATTAGAGTTCGTGGTACAATTATGTAAGTCAATAATACAAGAAACTGAAGCAAGATTGGACAGAAGCATTCGGCCACATGACTGCTCAAGCACCCAAAGGTCCGTTCGAGCGGATTCCAAGCAGTTTTAAATAGATTAAAAATCTGCCAGCCTGGTTTGAAGGTGACCTATATATAGGTCATTAATAAGACAGGAAAATACTTTTGAGACTTTACTATTCAGAGTCCCAGCTCATATTCAGAAGTGTGTTTCGTGGCCCAAAAAGATTAAAGATCGTTTGTTACAAATCTTAGACGGTGAAATAAGTTTCGACAGAATATTCTACTAGTGAAGCTGTTTCAAGGATTTGTTACAGTTGGAATTAATTGGAGAACAGTGAACGAGGATTCGGCATACAAGTTTAGGACTAATAGATTGAGGATTCGGTCAAAAGTCTATAAATTGTATTGTAACTATTCGATTTATAGTACTTGATTTCTAAACTTGGCAGTCCCGTGATTTTTTTACTTATATTGTTTTTTCCACGTAAAAATCTGAGTGTTGTGGTTTCTTCTTGTTGCTTATGTTTCGTGGTTGTGATTGATTAAATCGTTAAAATATTATTTTTTATCAAACGGAAAAGAAAATCGTATTTTTTAATTGGTATCAGAGCAGGATTATTTTTTTTAAATGAAAGTTTCTTGATCCTAATCAATCGCATTCATGGAATTTTCAAGAGAAGGAAACTCAACCGTACGACTCTCGTTGTTAGATGGAGAAAACTACCCCTATTGAAAAGCACGGATGAGGGCGTTTCTTAAATCTATTGATGAAAAAATTTGGATGACTGTTGTAATTGGCTATACCCCTTCTACTGTTAACTGGTGAAGATGCTATTTTAAAACTTACCGAACAATGGGAGAAAAAGAATTTAGACGGAGTAGGCTGGAATAGCAAGGCTATCAATGTGATTTTTAGCAGTTTCACACCAGAAAAATTCAGACGTATTTGTATATGTGAAATCGCCAAAGATGCGGGGGATATCCTTGAAGTCACACATGAGGGCACTTCAATTGTGAAAATCTCAAAATTTTAAAGGCTCACTACTAATTTTGAAACTCTTAGAATGAAAGATAGTGAGACCTTTGATGAATTTTATGCTAAGTTGAGTGACATCGTGAATTCCAGCATTATACTTGGTGAAAATTTTTTTAAATCTCGCATTGTTTGAAAAATCTTACGATCACTACCTGAACGATTCCAACAAAAGGTTACTGCTATTGAAGAAAGTAAGGATATCGACTTTCTAAAAGTGAAACAGTTAGTTGGAAACCTTCAGATTTTTGAATTAACTCTACGTCAACCTAAAAAATCGAAAGGCGTTGCTTTAAAATCTACAAAGGTTGACTTGGAATCTTCTGATGATGGGGCAGAATTTCACCATGAGGTTATGGCTTTTATTGTGAAAAGATTGAGAAAATTTGTTTTAAATAAAAAATCGAACCTAAAGTCAAAATCTGAAAAGTTTGGTGATAAAAGTAAGAATGTGGTCAAGTTTGAAAAGAAAAAAGTCAAAGATTAGAATCAGAATATACAATGTTTTGAGTGCCAATGGTATGGTCATATTGTATAGAATTGTCCAAACAAAAAGAAAAAGAAAGAAAATGTCTTTACTGCGACATGGGATGATGAAGTTGAGTCAACTGACGATGAAACTGAATCCGAACCAGATAATGAAGAGAATAAGTTCGTTACTTTTACTGCTTCTATTGGATCTTGTAAATCTGAATTCTTTGATCATGAATCACGAGCTTCTCACAGTGATTTGGTAAAAAAGAACCAGATTCAGATTCTGAGTCTGAAGATGGGAATGAGAAAAATCTTTAGTGGGCTTATAATAACTTCACAAAGAAAATTACAAAATGATAAAAGTTATCATTGAGCTGTCACTGAAAGTTAAGACATTGAAAAAGGAGAATGATGGGCTGAAATCAGAACTCATCGAGTCTCAGGCTCTTGTTTCTCAACTAAAAATTTTTAAAACCAAAATGACTGAAAAACTCGTCAGTTCTAATAAACAGAGGAATGAATTTATTGAGACTTGTGATTCCCTCAAATTGAAAGTTTCTGAATTAGAACTGGAATTACAAAACTCGATAAAGTTAAAAACCCTATTTGAAGCAAGTGAGGCAAGAATCAAAGTGCTAGAATCTGAATTGTTACCTAATATTACTATTCTCAAGAAATTGAAAGTTCGTCTAGATCAAAGACTTTAGGTAAAATCAACTTTATTAAAACTGCCAGCATGCCTGCAGGTACAAAAAGTGTTTTGAAAAAATCTAAGCAATTCAAGACTAAAATTTTAAATAAATTCTTTCAAAAACCTTTACCATAACCATATGGTTTTTAAAAGTTTGTTTTTATTTGTTATTATTATGGTATTGTGGGTCATATTCGGCCTTTTTGAAGAAAGATAAAATCTCTTTCTCCATATCAGTATGAAAGAAAATTTAAAAAATTTCACGACCAAATTAGACTGCGGCATGAAAAAGCTCTCGGCAGGTGAGCACTCGAGCAGACCCTCTGGGCACTCGAGCGACGAACTGTCAAAGAAGTGGAAAAACTTACTGGCCATTGAGCGCTCAAGCGGGCCCGCTATATGCTTGAGCGGACCATTGGCAGAGAAACAAAATTGATCACTGGCAGTCGAGCGCTTGAGCGGTCTCTCTAGGCGCTCGAGTGGCCAACTGGTAGAGACCATATTTTGGTCAGAAATTCAGCACTCAAACTAAATTTTTTCCTAAAACTCGTGCTGTTTGGGTTCGAAAGTCTTATTTGAAATGTCATGTAGTTCATACGGCTTTAAAAGATCAAAATTCTTTCATGTGGTACTTAGATAATGGTTATTCCCGACATATGTTAGGTGATAAGTCTCTGTTCTCGAGTGTTGATACATATGATGGAGGACTTGTCACATTTAGGGATGAAAACTCCTCCAAGATTATTGGGAGAGGATCCATTAGCTCTCCAAGGCTTTCCAAATTGGACAATGTCCTTCTCGTATACAATTTAAAAGCAAACTTACTCAGCATCAATCAGATGTGTGATACACACCATGAAGTTTATTTTACTAAAACTGAATGTTTGATTTTCGATAAAAAGGAAAAAAATGTTATTAATGGTGTTCGAATTTCTGACAACTGCTATGGAATTCTGCCTAAAACTGATATAACATGTCATTCAGCTAAATCTGATGATGCTGAACTGTGGCATCACTTGTTGGGTCACATAAATTACAAGAATTTATTCAGACTTGCAAATCTTGAATTGGTTAACGGCATCCCAAAATTGAGTAACTCTACAAAAGTTGTCTGTGGTCCTTGTTAACTAAGTAAACAAATTAAAGTTTCTCACAAGAAAATAAATCAGCTTGCTACTCAATATCCTCTTCAATTTTTTCATATAAATTTTATGGGTCTTACTAGAACAGAAAATATAGGTAGCAAGAAATATATCTTTCTTATTGTAGATGACTTTTTTAGGTTTATCTGGATAATTTTTTACAAGAGAAATCTAACACATTTGCTTTTTTTAAATTCCTATGTCTTAAGTTGAATAATGAATAGGAAGTAAAGAATCAACATATCACAAAGATCAGATCATATCATGGAAAGGAATTCGAGATTTCTGAATTCTCAAACTTTTGTGATGAACATGAAATCCAGCATGAGTTTTTCGGTCCAAAAATACCACAACAGAATGATGTAGTGAAATAGAAAAATAGGGTGGTACAGGAGATGGTCAGGGTCATGCTTCACGATAAAAATATTTCTCTCAGATTTTGGGTCGAGGCCGTAAATATTGCATACTATGTCATTAATCTGGTTTATTTACGGCCAGGCACTAAACAGACTGCATATGAGTTATGGAAAGGTAGAAAGCTTAACGTAAAATATTTCAAAACTTTTGGGAGCAAATGTTACTTCTTAAAAGATCGTGAACAGCTGGGTAAATTTGATTCCAGAAGTGATGACAGGATATTTTTGGGCTATTCCATCAATAGTATAGCATATAGAGTCTTTAATATGCATACCTTTACTGTTATGAAATCTGTTAATGTAATTGTTGATGACACAGGAAAATTAGAAGAGGCATTGATACCTAAAGTAGATCGGCCCAACTCTCAGATACTTGTGTATCTAGTTCAACTCAGCTCGTCTAAACAAATTGTGGATGCAAGTTCTGACACTGTGATAGCACCAGAGGAGCAAGCAACATTGGAACCCTCATCACGAGTTAACTTAAATCACCAACTGGACCAGGTGATTGGAGAGGTAACTAAACCGATGATGACACGTTGACAGTTGCGGAATCAAGTAAATCAGGTAAGTCATTTATGTTATGTGTCCTTCATTGAGCCAAAAAATGTAAAAGAGGTTTTGATTGACGATTGTTCAGTGAATGCTATGCATGAGAAATTTGAACAATTCGTTAGAAATGATATTTGGCAGTTAGTATTTAGACCTGAAAATCTAAATGTTATTGGTACTAAATGAATTTTTAAAAATAAGTCTGATGAACATTGTACTATCATAAGGAATAAGGCTAAATTTGTCACACCCTTTCTCCTAGGGTGCAGAAACCATGAAAAATAGTATGACTTAGAACTATTAAAAGCTATCTTTACGAGTTAAACTAGATTTATTTATTTATAAAAACAAAATCATATTAGCAATCACTTCATATCTCTTGATATTTACTAAAAAGAAGCAACTCGGCATTGGACTTTGAGCTCGGACCTACTAAACCGACGATTGTGGTGGATCAACTTCTAGCCATTCCCATTATCTGCAACCATATGATTGTAGGAGAGTCCATTTAGTATTATAATGAATAAGATAAAAAATAATCATTTTATTTAGAAATACAAAAATTTCATGCTTTTCACAAAATGATGTAAGATACTGTATTTACTTGTTACAAAAAAAATCTTATAAATAACATTCTCAGCCCCTTTCAAAAGTATTTTTTAGGCTCAACAACCATAGTTAATTTAATCCACCGTCACACAATTTAAAAGTAAAGTTCTTGGCATAACCACTATAATTGAAAGTAAAACTTTCTTATTCACCATTCATACCCAACAGTGTCCAAGTAGTCGTCAACCTCACGATCGGAAGTTCTAACGGTACCGTAACCTTAATTCTCAATGCACGAATAACAACGTGATAGAATGAGGGTCACTCTCCACCAAGCACGAGTGATATGTACTATAACCCGAGACTTAGCCCGGAAGTCTTTAAGGCAATAACCCATGCTTAATCGGAAACCTCCCCTATAGGGACAAACAAAACACATAGTTGGGCAACCTCCCTTAACGGAATATAAAGGGCCGAAAACTCTTGTAACTTGGCACTTTGGAACTGTATACCATAATATTGTCAAAACTTTTTTTCACAGCCACATGCTCTTTAAATTGTATAGATAGCATATTTGAAAATCTCATAGCATTTGAGGATAAAAGATCATGTTATCACAAGTTCACATGCTTTTCAAAAAATACAGATAGCATATTTGAAAAATATCATGGCATTTGAACAAAAACTTTCATGCTATCACAAGTTCTCATGTTTCAAAAACATAGATATAAAACAAGTCAATAGCAAAGTTCAGGCATTTATGTTCAAAATAATACTAAGCACTCTCACATCGACTTACGCACAATGAAACTATTTTTTCGTTTTCAATCCCAACTTCCTAATTCTCCGGTGATAAAATTTCAGTGCTTCCTAATTCTCCGGTGATAAAATTTCAGTGCCTAACAAGAAGGCCAAACTCATCTATAAGTGTAGGGTACAAACTTTCGTATTTTAGAGTTTTCGTTTATTAAACTCATTTATGATTTAAAAATAATTATAACCTTTATCTTAAATTGTAAAAGAAATTTTACGGGCAAAACAATGTAAAGACACATAGTTTTATTACTATTCTCATAATTTTGTAAAATTTTTGTGATGGGATTCTTAATCTATTCTATATTTTATTTTCAAACTAAAATATTTTATTTTAACTTTTAAGAGAAGATTGTAGCTAAAAACTATCTAAAAAAAAATACTCATCTTAGTGGAATTTTATTTCAATTTCATAATCTTTAAAAATCTTAGTAAGATTTATCTTGAGTTCTTGATTTAAAAACTTTATTTTTTTAGAAAGACTTTTAACTAAAACTTACAATATAAATTTCTATATTCTTTTTTTTATAACATTTTTGTTTTAAACTTATTCTAAAATTTATTTACCTCATTATATATAAAAAATACATAATGTATATGAAAGTGTAAAATTTTTTGGGAAAACCTTTATAATTTTATTATGACTTTTTATAAACTGTTTGGTTTTTAAAAAAAATTTAAAAAGTCTCAAAAGAAATGTATAGTCACTAAACAAGGCACAGAAGATAAAAACTTTTGCATGGAAGCATAACAGTACGTGCGGCGGATCTTGAAATTAGAAAACAAAAGGTGCAGTTTGGGTTATGAAACTTGGTTTTTTCGTCAAATTTCGGCATCTTCGTTCGGGCAATCCGGACGTAGATTTTGACTGCTGTTTGTGGCTACGCAGAGGTGACCGTAAGGTAGTTTTAACCGAAGTTACGGCGGCAGAAATGGGGCACTGTGGTGACGGCTACAGATGGCCGAAAGTAGCTCGGCGAAATTGGTTTTCGATATTTTTCCGAGAGGATAAATCGTTTGGTGGTTGGTTCAGGGTGGCTGAGGTGACTGTGGTGGGACTCTAGGGGAGGCTACGGTGGCCTGGGGTGGCACAACGGTGGCAAGGGGTGGTGGAGGGTGGTTTGGGTGATGTGAGATGAATTGTGGTGAGGATGGTTGTTGCACAGAGAGAGAGAGAGAGAGAGAGAGAGAGAGAGAGAGAGAGAGGGAGGAAAGAATCCGGCAGGTGGCCCGCGACGGAGGAGGCAGCGTCGGCAGTGGAGGATGGTGGCGCCGACGACGGTGAAACAATGGCGGCGGGGTGACTGGGGTGCCGTCGATTGGTGGTACGGCGTGGGTGATCACGGCGACTGTCGCTTTCTCCTTCTTTTCCTCTAATTTTTGGTTGGTTGGTTGAAGCCTTTAATTGTTTATGTTGAATCTTCAGTTTCAATTTACTTTTCAGAGGCTTCCTTCAAATTTTGAATGACATTTGATCATGTTAATTTGTTCTTTTTAAGTGTATTGACTAGTGGATTGAACGCCATTTTAATCATGAGAATTATATAATTTAAATAATCATTAATTATGACAAGTAAAATTTTGAATTTATTTTAAAATTGGTTCCCTCTCTATTTAAAAAAAAAATTCACTAGCAGCCTTGTACTTTATAAATAGCATGTCTCGATGGAAGGAGTCTACTATCCATCGTTTGTCCAGACATGTCAATTTCTATTAATTTTACTATTTAGACAATAGACCATATCAAGTAAAATTAAATATCTGATATAACTTCAGTCTAGTAAATAATAGCAGTAATTTAGATGTAGAGGATACTATTATTTACAACTAAGTGTTAACCACCACCAAATTCCAAATCAATCGCTTCGCAATAAATCCTTCAGATGAAGAAGTGATTTACACAAATAATTATCTAAAATTATCACTAAAGAAGATTCGTACTGATAATACCGTAATTAATCATGTCCGATGAGGAGAAAGACCTTACTGCCAACACGCAGAATTAATTACATCGCATGCAAATTAGTGATGGAGACCGCGAAACTTATCTATGAATAAATTCTCTCTTCCACTTAAATTTTTAAAATATTTTTTAGGGTTATTAAAATTCGTTTAATTAAAATAAATTTATTAATTTCGAAAACCACACAATCTGAAAGATTTCAAAATATTTTTTTGTGTACACGATCCAAAATATTCCGGTTTGTCAAACCATCTTTTCGTATTTTAATGCGTAACAAACAAAATAACCGATGAATGCACAATTTTTCTTTTAGCTTTACAACTAACGTAGTGATTAAAGGCATTCAAAATATTTTATTTTTACGTTACACATTTTTCAAAAATAATAATTTATTAAGATTAAACATTTTTTCATTTATTGAATCCAAAAATCGGAATTAATTTTTACGTTTTTCAAAGATATCCAATTTAATAGAAAAATCATCTTAAACATGTTATTTTGTAAAAATAAAATACCTAAAGTTTTTCTATTTAATTAAAAACTTTTAATTAAAAAACTTAATTTTATTTTTCTTTACAAAATTTTAATTAAAATCGAATTTTTTAAATTAATTAAATTAACAGGGATATATAAAATAGATATATATCATTCACGCAGTTTAAAAAAATATAAATGCAAGATATGTATATATTCCGATTTTATGATCAAACAGAAACTCTGATAAAAAACTCTAATGATGTTTTAGTATCTTGTTCAAAGATAAGTTATAATCTTTTAATCCTTTCTGAATCAGCTTTTGGCATCCAAATTGTACTAGGATACCTCGATATGCAGTTCTATACATATACAACACCCTTGAGTCTCGAAAACATCAGAAAATTCCAGTCAAAACAGCCCCGAACTAGCACCACCACCGTCGGGCCGCTGGCACCGCCAAAAGCCGCCGGTTCAAGCGACTTTTGCCGCCTCTCTTGAACTCTATTCTCGACGCCGTTTTTTCTTAAAAATAGCTCTCGAAAAATACTATTTTCTGTAAAAATATCGGTTAAAAAAAAGCTCAAAAATCAACTTTTGATGGCTGCCGAAACAGCTCCGTCGCCCAGCCTGTGCTGCCGCTTTGTTGCCATCGCTCGTTTGGGCTTTTTTCGTGGTGGTTTTAGTTTTTGTTTCTTTCTGTTTTTAGCATTGTTATTCAGCAACATATTGCCTTGAAGAATGCCTCAAAAATAGTCCCAAAAAGCTTTGAAAATAGCCCCGAAATTGCACAATGCTGTTGCCAGATTCCGTCGCCTATAGCTGCCTGTTTTGCAGCTATTTTTTCTTTGATTTTTTTATTATTTTGGACTATTTTTTAAATTACTACTTATTGCTATATTATGCCTAAAAAATGCTCAAAATTAGTCCAAAAAATGTCATAAAAAATCAAAAAATAGCCCCGAACCGCCACCAAAAACCGTCGCCGCAGGTCTGTTTTTTTGCCAATTTTCTTTTTCTGTGTTTGGATCTATTTTGGTGTTGTTTTTAGTACATAAAATCTACAGAAAATTTACCGAAAAAATCTGTTTCAAAACTGTTAAAAAACCACCACGATTCGTGGCCCGAAACACCCGAAACCACCGCCAGTGCCGCCGGTTATGCCGTCGCCTGTTTTTCGTGTTCTTGGATATTTAGACATGTTCTTAAATATTCTAAATAATATTTAAAAACATATAAAAGTTTTTACATCGAAAATTTATGCTCGTAAGTTTACAATCGAACTAAAAAAGTTTAAACTATCACGATCAACTCTCGTGATTAAAAAATTAATTAAATCATTATTCAAACCATTCAATCAAACATGAATATAACGATGATCAAAGACCTGAGATTAAAATGCCTGCAAAATAAAATTGGCACAGTTTTAAATCTATCCGGCTCCACAATTAACTGAAAACAAAATCAAAACGGCTCTGATACCAATTGTTGGAGATAACTGCTAAGATCATTGATTTGTAAAGGATTTTTTTAAAAAATAAAACTGGATGGGCAATCGTCGAAACATACTTCAAATAAAATTTTTTTGACGTCGAACGATCAAAATAAAAATTCGTACCACCACAGTTAATTCAGATAAATACCTTTTGGTTGATTCTCTAACTACGAACTTTGATTTCTCGAGTTGAAGCTCCGATCAGTCCTTCTACTGTATTTTCGATGCAATTTTCGAACGTAGTGTAGGTTACGAACCTCCGAAAACTAAAATTGACAGAACTTGGACAACCTTTGTCTTGAAAGACAACTTCTACTTTTGGTTCAGCCTACCCG
>JAULJZ010169938.1:0-24617 GCA_032270985.1 Heliamphora pulchella
TTGAGAGATGTGTGTGAGTATAGTTGGGTTTTATGAAATTGGGTGGTTTGAGAAGTGATTTACCTTGATTGGTTGAAAAATTGTGATACAAAAGAGGGTTTGTGAAACTTTAAATCCAAAGTTTTGAGTTAAAAAACATAATTTTGAAGTATAATTGTGAAGAGAATGCATTTTATAGTTTGGAAATCAAAACAAGGGCAAATTTGGGTTTTTCTCGGGCAACAGCGCGCTTGAGCGGAGCCCTGTCTGCTCGAGCGCTCAACTAGCAGAGAGTTGGGCGCTCGAGTGCCCGACGTTCGCTCGAGCGGACTGACTGCGTAGGGTCCATTTTGTTCGATCATATCTCCCTCGTTCGGACTCCGAATTTGGTCGTTCTTATACTCAAATCGAAGCCCCGGAAGTCCTATTTCCAACAAGACTACTCTCACAAAAAATTCACTTTGTGAAAAAAGTTATGATTAAAATGGTGAGGGTATATCACATTTTCTTAACTATTTTTCACCCGTTTTTGGCCAAATGCTTTTAAAAAATGATATTTTCTTCAATATTAAACCTTTTAATCTAATTTCTTGTCCCTTGGGTTATGGTTTTACCTACCTCACTGCACTTGGGTTAGGATGCTAGAATCATACCGACTGGCGGTGTTTGCGATAAAAATGGGTTTTAATATGTGACTAAGGTGTTGAGAGCTAGTATGGGTGTTGAAAATTGTGGACTATGTAGTGATATGGTTATCATTTAAGAGTTTATATTTTAGAGAGAAAACATAGATTTTTACTGGTATATACACGTATATATATATATGATGGGTGCATTCTATTTGTTTCAAATGACATGATCATGTGTGAGTTAATTATGCGTTGGCATTTCATGGAGTTGATAATTGGAAGGTGATTATGAGAAACTATGTGTTGAAATTTATGATGGCATTTAAATTGAAAGAAAGAATGGAATGTTAAAATAAGACTTGATTTCAAAGTGAAATGGGAAAGTTGAAATTGGAATTGAAATTACAATGTGTAAAAGTGATGGGGAGAGGAACCAAGTGTGGGTTGGACACCCGAAATTTTTTTGTGAAAATAAACAAATAATGAACTGTATGGATTGATGTGGATTAAGTTGGCCTGGCGGGTCCGCGGTGAAAGACCGAAAACTTGCGCAAGATGAGGACCACGTGCCCACAGGTTAGCCCCCGAAACGTGGTGTTGTATCGTGGTGAGTTATAGAGTTGTCTATTACCCAAAGGCTTCGCGTAGCCTATTGGGGGAATAGAGAGAGGTTTCTATAGCTGCACCCGATACCGGTTCATTAATTATGACACGATTTTGTGATAAACCAAATTATAAAATGTGACACGATTTATTTTTTTTGTGAAAATCGGATAATGGAATGATGAAAGGATAAAAGGGAACAAACTGGCGTGCGTGAGTGTGTGTGTGAAGGAATAATAACCTTGTGAAAATTTGTATTTTACTTCAGTTGCACCTATTACACCTCACAAATCATGCATCACCTATGAGTTAATCTATATCCTACGAGCTTCGGCTCACGTATATTTACCAAACCATTTCAGGTTCAAAGGACCAGGGACGACACCAGGGCAAGGGATGGTTTGAGAAAGACTAGAAGGCAGATTTTGCGTTTGTTTATATTTTTGTAATATGAATGTATACAAACCGGAATGGAGTATTGTAATTATGGAAACATGTTTAGCAGTGTTATCTATCGGTACATAGTGTGTAGATATGAAAGCCACAAATTATGTTCGCAATTCATTCCAAGGGTTCTAGGAAACCCGACAACTTAGTGATGGGGAGATTTTTTTTTTTTGAATAATTATGAAGGGGTGATTTACCTGCATACGGGCAATAATACAAAGGTGACAGCAGTTGCAGTGGGAGATGTCACTCTCAATTTTAGAAGAGATCGGATTTTAATATTGAGAGATTGTCTTTATATACCTTCCATTAGAAAGAACTGAGTTTTTGTTTCTAGATTGGTTAAAGACAGATATTTGATTTATGTTAATGACTCTGTGGTTATTAAGGATAATGAACGGGTTATCTATTCTAGTACATTAGTGAATGATCTTTATATTATTATTCATATCTCTCCTACAGTGAAACTAACTTAATTGAATAACACATCTAATTTACCATATAAGAGAAAGTTTTCTTCTTTAATAAACCAAATGTTTTATTTGCACTTACGCTTGGGTCATACTAATCTAAAAAAGAATAAACAGATTAGTAAAAGATGGACCATTTAGTTCATTAGAACTAGAGGCACTTACAGTCTGTGAATCCTACTTAGAGGGTAAGAGGACCAAGAGTTCCTTTTCGGCTAAAAGCTATAGAGCTAAAGAACTGTTAAAACTGGTTCATTCTGATGTGTGTGGTTCTATGACAATTCAGGCTAGAGGTGGCTTTGAGTACGTCATCAGTTTTATTGATGACTACTCAATGTATGAATACATTTACCTGATGTATCGTAAGTCTGAATATTTTAAAAAATTCAAATAATTTAAAGTGAATGCAGAGAAGTGTCTGGGTAAAAGTACCAAATTACTATGATCTGACCATGGTGGAAAATACCTCTTTAGAGAGTTTAGGGATTACCTTCATCAGAAGGGATTATATCCCAGTTGACTGCACCAGGCACTCCGTAGCAGAATGGTCTAGCAGAAAGAAGGAATATGACTCTTATGGAGATGGTAAGGTCCATGATGAGTTATTAAAGTTTACTCAATCCGTTTTGAGGACTCGCATTAGAGACAGCAGCTTACATTATATACTTAATACCTTCTAAGTCAGTACCTTCTGCTCCCACATAATTGTGAACCGAGCGTAAGCTTAGTCTGAAACATATTTGAATTTGGGGGTGTTCAGCACATATGGTGAAAGGGAACGCGGGTAAGTTAGAACCAAGAACAGAAGTTTATTTTTTTTATGGGATATCCCAAGGCAATGAAGGGTGGTCTATTTTATAATCCTAAGGATCAGTAGGTCATTGTTAGCACCAATGCCCGATTCTTAGAAAATGATTATATTATGGACCACAGGCCCAATAGTAAAATTATTTTAGAAGAAATGAGAGAAAATACTAGTAGAACGAAAGAGGAACCACAAGTTATTGATATTCCATTGCCTTGTTGTAGTGGGACGATTATCAAGACAGGTGTAAATCCTGAACAAGGTGCTGATGCACAGGGTTCAAATTCTGCACAACGTGTTACTGCTAGTACACAGATACAAGTAGTGCCTCGTCGTAGTGAAAGGGTTGTTCATCAACCTGATCGGTATATATTTTTGGGAGAGTCTTTTGACAGGATCCCAAAAGAAATACCAAGCCCTGTAACTATAATGAAGCACTTTAGGACAAAGATGCAGATCTTTGACGAAAGGCATTGAATTCAGAGATGAAATCTATGTATTCTAATTAGGTCTGGGAACCTGTAGAATCTTTCGAAGGGGTAAAACCATTAGGTGCAAGTGGATCTATAAGAGGAAGAGAAGAGCAGATGGGAAGGTTGAAACCTTCAAAGTTAGGCTTGTTGCAAAAGGTTCACTCAGAAAGAAGGGATCGATTATGAGAAAACATTTTTACCGGCAGTGATGCTTAAGTCTATCCAAATTCTCTTATCTATTGTTGCTCATTTCGATTACAAAATATGACAAATGGATGTCAAGACAGCTTTCCTTAACGGAAGTTTTGATGAGTGTATCTATATGGTATAACAGACGATTTCATAGCAAAAGGCCAGGAGCACATGTTGTGCAAGCTTAAGAGATCTATTTATGGACTTAAGCAGGCATCGAGATCGTGGAATACTCGGTTTGATCAAGCCATAAAGTCTTATAGCTTTGATCAGAGTCCAAATGAATCCTATGTGTACAAGAAGCGTGACGAAAGTGTGGTGATCTTTCTAATACTTTATGTAGATGACATCTTGCTCCTCAAAAATGATGTGGGGGCATTATTTATGGTAAAAGTATGGTTATCTAGATAATTTGATATGAAGGACTTGGGAGATGCCAGTCACATTCTTGAGATCAAGTGTATGCGAGATCGAAAATAAAAAATGTTGGGCTTATCACAAGCAAAGTATATCGATGATATCCTTGTTTGTTTTAGCATGCAGAATTCTAAGAAAGGGTTTCTCTCTTTCAGGCATGGAATCACTCTATCCAAGGATCAGTGTCCTAAGACACCTGATGAGATAGAGAAGATGAAGGCAATTCTTTAAGCTTCGATAGTTGGAAGCTTAATGTATGTTATGCTTTTCACTAGACCCGACATCTGCTTTGTCGATTGCATGGTTAGCAGATATCAGTCTAATCTAGGGCAGGAGTATTAGACTACGGTAAATAATATAATCAAGTACCTGAAAAGGACTAAGGATTATATGTTGGTTTACCAAGCAGAGAGTCTAGTACCTTTAGAGTACACAAACTCGAATATCTAGTCAGGCAAAGATTCTCGTAAGTGTACTTCGGGATATGTGTTTACCTTAGAAGGTGGAGCTATTAGTTGGAAGAGTCTCAAGTAGTCCTGCATTGCTGATACCACCATAGAGGCTACGTATATGGCAGCTTCTAAAGCAGCCAAGGAAGCCGTTTGACTCAGCAACTTCCTGTCGGATCTAAATGTGATCCCTTCAGTTCACCCTTCAGTTCAGTCAACTATTACACTTTATTGTGATAATAGAGGAGCGGTTGCAAACTCAAAAAAGCCAAGAGTCCACTAGAAAGGATAGTACTTTGAGCATAAGTATCACTTAATACGAGAAATTATACAGAGGGGTAATGTTGCTGTGACTAAGATTACATCAGGAGACAACCTTACAGATTCTTTTACAAAGAGTTTACTGGCTAAGACTTTTGATAGTTATGTAGAGGGCATAGGAGTCAGATGTATGGCGGTATAGTTTTGAGTATAATTGGGAAATTTTTAGGGTTGTATACTGAAAATCATATTTTTAGTATTTAATTTACTTTAATAAGATTAATTTTCTATTTTATGAGAATCTTAATGAGTAATGTATGCAATATCATTTCTTTAATGTTATGCATAGATGTCCTTTACTCTATACAGTATTTAATCTAGTGTGTAAAGTATGGCTTGCACACAAAAGACCAAATTATAGGTTCTGGCAGAATATAAGTATTTTTTCACAGTTTAGATTGAAATGAACATTCCATCGGTACGACTGTAGCACACAGAGTTTTAGTAGGCCTGTCATGGTTATGGAGAACAGATAATAGCGTCATCTATTGTTCTGACTTTCTGTGCTAGTACACTTTGTATTTATTAAATGGGACACATTAGGGTAATTAATTTTATGCTGACTATATAAATTAATTTACACCCCAAGGTTATTAGGAAAGTGCTTATACTCTTAATCCTGAAATAATTGTTGATTTGTGTATATTTAATATCCATTTTTTGATTCATTAGAGGGTGCGATTTTATATGAGTCTATATTCCCGATGAGTTGGATAACGGTATTAATTATATGATAAATATTAATTATTGATGGAACCCACGTCTCAAATGATTGGGATTGACGATACCCCCTTAAGGAAAGTTATAAGTTTTAATCGGGCTAAACCCTGTAAGTGGATTTGATTATTCGACAGTCGAATAAGTTAAAGCAGAAGAGCTTAAGAAATTTCAAGATGCCGATTAAATTAAATTATCAGTAATTAAATTTAATTAGCGGGTATCGGGAATCTTAACATGGGGAGATGAGTTAAGTATTTAATAACATGATCTCAATGCAAGATGGTCTTGAGATTATAGCTTAGAGTATAATTACAGTTCTTTAGTGGTGTGAATAGTAATTTAGTATTTTATAAAAATTACAGAAACTATTGCAAGGTTTTCATAATTACAAATACCGTTGAAAGATTTGCTGAATTGCGAAAACTACTAGATACGTATTTGGGTTACACTAGAAGTCTTTGTCATAATTACTCCACATGTCCCTGCTGTAGCCCTATAAATATGCAGTAGGCTTAACCAAATTCATAACTCGTCTTCAAAACTAAAGCTGACCAGGTTTTGCCGGTACGAGTTCTCAAAAGATCGTAACCCACACTACGTTCGGGAATCGCATAAGAGAATACAGTAGAATCGACCAAAAATGAGCTTCAACTCAGAATAAAATTTTGTAGTTAGAGAATCGACCAAAAAGGTATTTTTCTAAATTAATTGTGGTCGTACGAGTTTTATTTTGATCGTTTGACATAAAAATGTTTTATCTAGAGCCCGTTTCGGCGATTACCTGTCCAGTTTTATTTTTTTACCAAAAATCGTTTACAAAAATAATAATTTTGGCAGTTTTGCCTCCGACAATTGGTATCAGAGCCGTTTTATTTTTTTACATACGACTTCTCGAGAGGTCTGCTAGATCTAGAACTTTGCTAACTTTGTTTTGTAGCGGTTCTAATCTCGATTTTATGATCATCTTTTATTCATGTTTTCTTGAATAGTTTGGATGATAATTATTTTTTTTATCACGAGGGTTGTTCGTGATAGTTTAAGTTTTTTCTAGATTGAATGTGAGCCTATGGGACATAAGTTTCGGGTTTTGGGTTTTACGGGCCAGGGATCGCGATAATTTTTTTAACGGTTTTAAAAATATTTGATAAGTTTCTATAGGATTTATGTGTTAAAAACAGTAGCAAAATAAGTCCAAAAACATTCGTAAAAAATCAACAAAAATAGCCACCACCGGCGACTTTGCCGGCGACATTTCGGGGACAGTTTTGTTGATTTTTCGGGATGTTTTTGGAACTATTTTTTAAGTAATTTTTTAGACATAAAAGAGCAATAAAAATACCTTAAAATAATATCCAAAAATGATTAAAAAAAATATGCCAAAATAAGCGGCAGTTTCTGGCGGCACATGCGGCTGTTTGGGGTTGTTTTGGGGCTTCTTTAGGACTATTTTCGAGGCATTTTTCGAAGAAAAATGTTGTTGGACATCAATGATATTTTTAAAAAAAATAAGGAACCAAAACCACCACGGGAAAATCCCAAACGGGCGGTTGAATTGGGCTGGGGCGCAAGGGCAGCGGCGGTGCTAGTCCGAGGCTTATCGAAAGCTTTTTTCAAGCTATTTTTGTTTCTTTTTTTGACAAAAAATTAGTATTTTTTTATAGCTATTTTTTAAAAAAAATCGCATAAAAAACGGAGCACGAAGGACGCAGCAAAAGCCTCCTGAAGGTGTCGGCATGGTAGTGCCAGCAGTGGGCTGGTGGTCGGCAGTGGTGGTGCTGTCTGGACTATTTGGATCTAGTTTTTCTGATATGTTTTGATCCTGATATAATATATTTGTATATCACAGTGTATGAAAGAATCCTGATGCAATCGAGATACAAGAAACTAACTCAAAAAAGAATTTTTACAACTTATGTTCAACAGAAGACTGAAACACTTCATAATTTCGAATTGACCATAAAATTGAGATATATACATATCTTGAATTTATATTCATATGAACTGCGTGGATGATGTATATATATTTTATATTTTTTGGTTAATTTAATTAATTCAAAAAATTCAATTTTAATTAATTATTTTTGTAAAAAATTAAGTTTTTTTTAACAAAGTTTTTAATTAAGTGGAAAAACATTAGATATTTTATTTTTTACAAAATATCACATTTAAGATAATTTTTTTTATAAAATTGGATATCTTGAAAAAACGTAGAAATTAATTCCAAATTTTTAATTAATTAAATGATAAATGTTTAATTTAAATAAATTATTATTTTTTGAAAAATGTGTAATGAAAAATAAAATAATTAAATGCCTTTAATCATTACTTTAACTAAAAAGCTGAGGAAAAATTGTACATTTATTGAATTTAATTTGTTACGCAATAAAACACGAAAAGATGGTTTGGCAAATCAGAATATTTAAAATTGTATACACGGAAAGATGTTTGATTCTTTTAGATCGTGTGATTTTTGAAATTAATAAATTTATTTAACTAAACGAATTTTTATAACTCTTAAAAATATTTTAAAAATCTAAGTGAGAGAGGAAATTTATTCACAAATAAATTTCACTGTCTCCATCACCAATTTGTAGGCGACGTATTTAAATTCTGCGTGTTAGCAATAAGGCCTTCCTCCCCATTGGACAGATTAATTACAATATCGCAAGTACAAATCTCGTTTAGGATTAATTCTAGATAATTGTTAGTGTGGATCACTTCTCCATCTAAACGGTTCATTGCAAAGCGATTGATTTGAGATTAAGTGATAGTTAATACTTAACTGTATATAATAGTATCCTCTCCATCTGATTTGGGATTAAGTGATGGTTAACACTTAGCTGTATATAATAGTATCCTCTCTATCTGAGTTACTGCTATTATCTACTGGACCGAAACTATATCAGCTATTTAATTTTACTTAGCATGTTTTGTTGCCAAAATAATAAAATTAATAAGAATTGACCTGTCTGGATAAACGATTGATAGTAGACGTCCTCCCATCAAGGCATGCTACTCACAGGATACCAAGCTGTTGACGAATTATTTTTAAAATGATAGAGGAAACCAAATTAAAATAAATTTAAAGTTTTGCTCGTCATTATTAACGGTTATTTTTTTAAATATGTAATTCTCAGGAATAAAATGGCTTTCAATTCACTAACAGTTATACTAAAAAACAACAAACTAACAAGACCAAATTTTGTTACTAGAAAAGTAACTTGGATATTACTTTAACTACCAAGGATATTCCTTTAATACCAAGAAATGTGTTTGTTTCTGAAAAGATTCTTCTTCTGCGCCGAAAGCCATGAAGAAGAAAAAGATTTAGAAACAGGGTGGCACGATTTTCAAAGTAGTTAGTGAGCATGGACTGGTGTGAAAATGTTGAAAGGCAGATGTTTTCACTACAACTAGACACGACATTAGAAAAAATAATGTCCAGTTTATCTCAGCAAGCTAAACAAACAAGGTAATGTTTTTTTTCACTAATTGTGAAAACATGTTTAGTAATGTTATCTATCGGTACATGTTGTGTAGATATGAAAGCCACAAACTATGTTTGCAATTCATTGCAAGGATTCTAGAAAATTCGACAACTTAGTGATGGGGAGATGTACTTGCATATGGGCAATAATACAAATGTGACAGCAGTTACTGTGAGACCCGGACCTGTCTCTTTTTCAGACTTATATGTATATAAGATGTGTTTTGCATATATATGTCTGCGGTGTATGATTTACTCGTCTTGATGCATGTTTATATTTATCTAAGCATGTGGGGTTGGTTCCTGGGGTTGTAGGGAGTTTCCGTGCGAATTTTAAAATTTTAAAAAAAGGATATTTTGGAGGCCTATAAATATCGGAACTTAGATATTTTCTAAAATATATTTTTGAAAACTTAACTCCTAAGTTTCCTCTAGAATTCTCTCTGCCTTCTCTCTAACTTCTCGGGGGCCCGGGGCTTAGTTTTTGATAAACCATCTGCTGATCCTTAGTATCGGCATCGAGGGCTTCCCATCCATCCATTCAGAATTGGATTCCGACGAAGCTCGATTTTGCACGTGGATCGAGACGTCGAGTTTTTGACCCAACAAGGTAGGATTTCAGATTCTACTGTTGTATGAGGGATATATATGTAATCTTATGTTGCTTCACCGTGTAAAAATGCATGATAATATGGTTTGTGTTTTAGATCCAGTTTTGGGTTAAAATCGTTTTTCGGCGTTCGGTTGGATGAAATCGAAGGAGGGATGTTCCTTTCTAGACTTTATGATAGCCTTGAGCTTGGGTATGCTTTTAGATATCAAAACAGGTGTTTTCAAGGCTTGATCTGAGGTTTGGAAACCAAAATTGGAGGTCAAAACATGATCTGTGCTGGTTCAGTCGACTAAGCCCTATGAGTTCAGTCGACTGGATCATCATGTGGGAGGTTCAGTCGATTGGACCTGGGAGGTCAGTCGACTGAAGTGGCTTCTGTTTTGGGTTTTCAATTCCAATGTGTTTTTCAGTCGACTGGACTCACCCTCCAGTCGACTGAACCTAGCTTTTTTAGAAAATGAGGTGTTTTGGTTCAAGCTTTCCTCGTGCGATGTTTATCCGAGATTTTTATGAGGTACTATGTTTTCAAAAAGGGTTACCGGAAGTTTTCAGAAGATGGTTTGAAAACGGAGTTGTGGGAAAACGTGTTTGTTGAAGGTTTGGAGCTAACCTTTGGGGTTGAGTCTCAACTTCTAAAATGTTTTGATAAAAATATGTGTTTACATGTTTTGGTTTGATCTCCATGGTTCATGGATTGGATCACCACCGAACGAAAAGCTTCAAAACATGGTTCACCCAACCGAAAACACACAAAAAGCCTTTTTTAAACCAAAATCCGATTTTCTTGAAACAAAATCAGATCTACATCAATTTATCCGTTAAAAATACACACGATTACACGTAGCACCCCTATAAGACATGAGAGTTTAGGATCCAACCTCGGTGAGTTAAAAACTCAACGCCTCGAACCATGAGCAAAATCGAGTTTCGTCAGAATGAAATTTCGTCCGGATGAACGCGTAGCCCACCGTGCCAATAGTAAGGATCTGCTGTTGGATCGTTGAAAATCGAGCCCCGGGTCCCCGACAAGTTAGAGATAAGGCAGAGAGAAAAAAAAATTTACTGGAGAAATTTTGAAAATATCTTTTGAAAATATCTAACTCCAGATATTTATAGACCTCCAAAATATCTTTTTTTTAAATTCTTTGAAATTCGCACCGTAACGTTCCACGGCCACGGGAACCTAACCCGCGTGCATATCTAAGCCTGATCATGCATCTAAAGCATTTAAACATGCAAAACCAAAAAAGGAAAACACGCGTCGAAAAACGCTAGAAAAGAAAACATAGATATAACAAAACTAGCAAAAAAGAAGACTACACTCTTCCACCTCTTCCGGCACCTCCAGATCAACCTGCGTGACCAGTATCTGAAGAAAATCAAATCCCACACTGTGAGCCGAGGCTTAGGAGAAACATGACAAGCATGCAATATAAGCTAAACATGCTAGAAAAATGAGTTGTAGTTTTAGACTCTCTTTCAAGCCTTGAAAACATATTGAAAACGATTTTAGATCACGACTCACAAGAGCCATTAAAATAATTTTCACAAGCAATGGGAAAGCGAGGATAAAAACCATTTTTTGACTCATCAGCGCCTTGAAAACGATTCTAGTATTACGACTCCCGTAGGCCGTTAATACAGTATTTCGACTCCTAGTCGTCAATACAGTTTTAAGAAAATTGGTCTATCCATCCCAATATGTAATACATGCAATCCATGAATTTTCTCAGACTTTCACCGAAGGACCGCAGCCCCCATCTATGCAACGCACATAACCCGTGCAACCCACACAACGTATGCAACCCGTGCAACCCACACAGTGCACACCAACCGTGCAACACACAACGCACGGCAACGCACGCACTCCGTGCAACAGACACAACACATGCATCTTCTCGGGCTCCCACTGAAGGACCATAGACCCAATCTTCTCGGACTGAAACCGAAGGACCGTAGCCCCATTCTTCTCGGATTGAAACTGAAGGACCATAGCTCCAACAAATGTATCTTTACGGACTTTCATCGAGGGACCAATATCCGCCCCACATATGCATCTTTACGGATTTTCTCCGACGGACCACTATACGCCCCACATATGCACCGTCAGCTAGAGCTAACATTCACATGTTCATCTATCTCATTTCATACACATATGCAGAACTAAGCCTGGGTTTAAATGCATAAAATCACTTATCAACATACATTTCACATAACCACGTCACATACTACACATGTGACCCACGTTACACTTGCAACACATGCAACATGCACTACATGCATCCGCACCTCAGTGCCCACATATACATGCCTATAAGACACTGCTTTTTAAAGCATAAAATCACGTTACATGTAACGACATCAAAGCAATGTAATCCATTTACATAATCCGTACATAAATAAACTAGAATTATAAATGCACGTAACCAATTATAAATGCACATAGCCATATATAACTTCACATCATGACGCCACCTGTCACATAACCTGACACGACATCACATGCCACACACATCATCATTCGATACCCAAACGTCCCATCCACAAACTGGGACCCGTCCACACACCAGAACAACCAACGACATAGAAAACCAAAACCAAAACCTAACCCAGAGGCCAATACAGCCCAAACGCTCGAGCGCTCAACCACCGCTCAAGCAGTTCTATCACGCCCCAAACTCCGGGCCACGTGAAACATCCAACAACAACCAAACGCAACACCCAGCCCGAGAACATACTCTCAAAATAAACCATACATGCATTGAATATAAACGCCAAACGGCAACATTACACGGCTCCAACGCCCGAAAAAAAACATGTAATAGCATACATATAACAAAAGAACAAAAAGGAAGACTATAGCTCTTCCACCTCTCCCGCACCTCCTGAACAACCTGCGTGAACGGTACCTGAAGAAAATCAAAATCCCACACCATGAGCCAAAGCTCAGCAGATTCTAAACAACACATGCAATATAAGCTAAACATGCTAAGAAAACGAGGTGCAGGTTTCGACTCTCTTTCAAGCCATTAAAATAGTTTGAAACAGTTTTAGATAACGACTCACCAGAGCCAGAAAATAATTTTCACAAGCAATGGGAAAGCGAGGATAAAAACCATGTTTTGACTCTCTCAAAGGAGCCCTGAAAACGATTCTTGTATTTCGACTCCCGCGGGCCGTTAATACAGTTTTTAAGAAAATTGGTCTATCCGTTACAATATGCAGTACATGCAATCCATGAATCTTCTCGGACTTTTACCGAAGGACTACTGCCCCAACTAATGCATCTTCTCAGACTTTAACCGAAGGACTACCGCGCCCCAATCGCGCGCACACCGACTTTCGCAACCTACCTCATACATTGGCTTCGCAGCCTACCTCATACACCCACAAACGCACACATGCATCATCAACCAGGATTTACATCTACTGGATCACAGATTCATCTAATCCATTTCATACACATATGCAAACCTAAACCAGGATTTAAAACATATAACCATGTATTAGCACGACGTTCTACAAACCACGTTACATGCCTATAAAACTCTATGTTTTAAAGCATAAATCACGTTACACATAACAATATAACCTTATATAATTCACTTACATATTCCATGCATAAATAAACAAATATAAATGCACATAACCATGTATAACAATACATCACAACACCACCCACCGAAACAAACCAACATCCACTCACAGGGACAACTAAGCCTAACCCGAAGGCTAACACTAACCCCTCAAACCACGAGGTTACAAACACCACCTTTCTCCTCAAAAGGATCAAGAGCTCAAACACACACCCGAGGCCACGACACGACCCCTAAAACCACCACACAACTAACCAAACCCCAAAAGGAATCCAAAGGTATTTGAATCAACTAATTCCCATAAATTAATCAATTGAATACCAAAGAACACCAATCAAAAACCAAAACCAAACCACCGAACCATCATCACACTGCCCAAAAGTTCAGTTAACTGGCCCATGCCCCCAGTACATCGAAAAACAAACTGGAAAATCACAAGGATCCGCTGTTGGATCGTTGAAAATCGAGTCTCGGTCCCCTACGAACATAGAGAGAAGGCAGAGAGAAAATGAAAAACTTACTGGAGAAGTTTTGGAAAATATCTTTTCAAAAAAATCTAACTCCAGATATTTTTAGGTCTGCAAAATATTTTTTTTTTGAATTTTTTAAATTCGCACCGTAACACCCCACGGCCCCCAGAACCTTCCCCACATGCATCTCTACCCTCAAACATGCATCAAAAGCATATAAAATATGCTGCAATGAAACAACATAACGCGCGTCGAAAATCACCAAAAAGGGAAACGGGTCAGGGTCTCACAAGTCCCCTGCCACCAGCCTGCTTGAGCGCACAACCACCGCTCGAGCAGTTAATGCTGAGAGTAAACCCAAATCGAGAGACATAACCAAACCGCCGCACGCAACGATGCACAAACCACCACGCACACAACCGTATATCAAAAATCCACATCTAACCATGCACGTCACCCCCGAGGACGACACCCAAACAAACACCCGAAGCCACGACACGACTCCCGACACCATCACACAACCAATCGAACCCCAAAAAGAATCCACAGGTATTTGAATAGACTAATTCCCATAAATTAATCAATTGAATACCATAGGATGCCAATTGGAAACCAAAGAACCAACCACCAAACCACAAAACACCAACAAACTCCTAAGGCCCTAACACAACCAAAATGAACTCACGCACGTCCAACACAGCAAACACGAATCCACACATGCCCAACACGGCCAACACAAACCCACACACGCCCATCATGGCTAACACAAACTCCCACACACCCAACACGGTCAACCAAGTTGAAAAACAACCTTTTTCCTAACATTCGGCTAAAAACGGGTGAAAAACAGTTTACAACTTTTGACGTACCCTCACACTTTTGGTCATAACTTTTTCTAAAAAAATAATTTTAAGGTGAGAGAGGTATCATTGGAAAGAAGACTTCCGGGGCTTCAATTTGAGTACAACAACGACCCAATTCCGAGTCTGAATGAGGGAGATAACATTAAAACAAAACGGCCTTGCGTATCTAATCCGCTCAAGCGGACATCGGGCGCTCGAGCGAGCTACCACCCGAGCAAAACCTAGATTTTCCTGTTCTTGGTGTTCTAAGCCCCCAAACTCTCCAACACCCACTATGATGCTTGAAAACACTCATAAACCTATTGATTCGCATATAATAAACTCCAACGAACATACACGAACTCAAACAACCAAAGACCACCGAACGAAAAGCTTCAAAATCCGGTTCACCCAACCAAAAACACACAAAAAGCCTTTTTTAAACCAAAACCTGATTTTCTTGAAACAAAATCAGATCTATAGTAATCTAACCGTTAAAAACACATACAATTACACGTAGCACCCTTATAAGACATGAGAGTCTAGGATCCTACCTCGGTGAGTCAAAAACTTGATGCCTCGAACCACGTGCAAAATCGAGTTTCGTCGAAATGAAATTTCGTCCGGTTGAACGCGTAGCCCACCGTGCCAATAGTAAGGATCAGTTGTTCGATTGTTAAAAATCGAGCCCTGGGCCCCCGAGAAGTTAAAGAGAAGGCAGAGAGAAAAAGAAAACATACTGAAAAAGTTTTGAAAATATTTTTTGAAAATATCTAACTCCAGATATTTATACGCCTCCAAAATATCTTTTTTAAAATTTTTTAAAATTCGCACCGCAACGTCCCACGGCCCCGGGAACCAACCCCGCATGCATATCTAAGCCCGATCATGCATCTAAAGCATTTAAACATGCAAAACTAAAAACGGGAAACATGCGTCGAAAAATGCCAAAAAAGAAAGCGGGTCAAGGTCTCACAACTCTACCACCCTTAAAGGAATTTTGCGCCCGAAATTTAGCGCAAGGTCGAAGAAACAACCTCGCCGATCGTAATCAACACAGGAACACGAGATAGTTAGCCAAACCATTCCTAGGATATAGTCAAACAAGGTCAGGTATCCTAACAACGGCCAACTATCTCAAAGACACGGGATCTACGACCCGTCTCAACCTCACATCCTCACCACCTACTGTCTTAACACAGCACACCACCCACGGCGTCCACCACCAACTCCAAACCCTTGGTTACGGCCTCGAACATGGCCTTGCCCTCTCCGCATAGACATCAGGTCTATATGAAAGAATTGAAGACACAGCACATCGCATGAACATAAACGCAAACCACATAAGCATGCTAACACATAGCCACATAGGTTCATGCTAAACAAAACCCACATACCAAGGAGAACCGTCAAGAAAGATGCGTCAATTTGGATAACATACTCAGATTCTCTGCTAGAAATCACGTCAGCTAAACTTGTTTCTAACCTGGCTCCCAACATCATACACCGGCTTGCAACCTACCTCATACACCCACACATGCACACGTGCATCATCAACCAGGATTTACATCTACTGGATCACAGTTTCATCTAATCCATTTCATATACATATGCAAACTTAAACCAGGATTTAAAGCATATAACCATGTATCAACACGACGTTCTACAAACCACCTCACATGCCTATAAAACTCTAGAGTTTAAAGCATAAACCACGTTACACATAATGATATCACCATATGTAATTCACTTACATATTCCCTGCATAAATAAACAGTTATAAATGCACATAACCATGTATAACAATACATCACAACACCACCCACTGAAATAAACAAACATCCACTCACAGGGACAACCATGCCTAACCCGAAGGCCAACACCAACCCCCCAAACCACGAGGTTACAAACACCACATTTCTCCTCAAAAGGATCAAGAGCTCAAACACACACCCGAGGCCACGACACGTCCCCTGAAACCACCACACAACTAACTAAACCCCAAAAGGAATCGAAAGGTGTTTGAATCAACTAATTCCCATAAATTAATCAATTGAATACCAAAGAACACCAATCGAAAACCAAAACCCAGCCACCGAACCATCATCACACTGCCCAGAAGTTCAGTCGACTGGCCCAAGCCCCTAGTCAACTGAAAAACACACTGGAAAACCACGAAACGCCCAAACACATGGTTCAGTCGACTGACCCCATGAGTTCAATCGATTGAACCCCAAGAACTATGATCCAGTCGACTGAACCTATGAGTTCAGTCGACTGAACCCACCTAGAAATTGATTCCGAGCTACGGGTTCAACCTCTAAACCCCCGAATCGAAGCCTCCAAACACCAATCTAACACCCACAAATATCCACAAGCCTAGGCCTAACACTAAGACCACCACAGAAACACCCGGCACCAGATTTCATCCATGAAATTGCCAAAAAATACGTTTTAAGCCCAAAACTAAACTTAAAACAAACGCATATCCACAGCAATCTACCCGTTAATAATACTCACGTTTACACATAGCACCTTTATACAGTAGTAGGGTCTAGAATTCAAACTCGATGTGTTAAAAAGTCGACACCTCGAACCACGTGTAAAACCAAGCTTCGTCAGAATCAAAATCTGACCGGATGGTTGCGTAGCCCACCGTGCCAAAAGTAAGGATCCGCTGTAGAAAATGAGAAACTTACTGTAGAAGTTTTGGAAAATACCTTTCTGAAAATATCTTACACCAGATATTTATAGGTATCTAAAATTTTTTTTTTTTTTGTATTTTTGAAATTCGGGTCGTAACACCCCACGGCCCCCAAAACCTTCCCCACATACATCTCTACCCTCAAACATACATCAAAAGCATATAAAATATGCTGCAACAAAAACACATAACGTGCATCAAAAAATGCAAAAAAAGGAAACGGGTCCCCTACCGACATACAACACTACCACCAGCCCCCTCGACAGCACAACCACCGCCCGAGCGGTCAATGCTGGGAGGAAACCCAAACCGATAGACATAACCAAACCCCCACACGCAACGATGCACAAAATACCTCGCACACAACCATATACCAAAAACCCACATCTAACCATGCACGTCACCCACGAGGACGACACCCAAACAAACACCAGAAGCCACGACACGACTCCCGAAGCCATCACACAACAAACTGAACCCCAAAAAGAATCCACAGGTATTTGAATAGACTAATTCCCATAAACTAATCAATTGAATACAATAGGACGCCAATTGGAAACCAAACAACCAACCACCAAACTACAAAATACCAACAAACTCCCAAGGCCCTAACACGACCAAAACGGACTCACACACGTCGAACACGACAAAGACGAACCCACACATGCCCAACACGGCCAACACAAGCCCACACATGCCCAACACGGCCAATACAAACTCCCACTCACCCAACACGCCCATCCAAGATGAAAAACAACCTTTTTCCAAACATTCGGCCAAAAACGGGTGAAAAACGGTTTACAACTTTTGACATACATTCACTCTTTTGGTCATAACCTTTTCTACAAAAATAATTTTAAGGTGAGAGAGGTGTCATTGGAAAGAAGACTTCTGGGGCTTCAATTTGAGTACAAGAACGACCCAATTTCGAGTCTGGATGAGGGAGATAACATAAAAACAAAACGGCCTTACGCAGCTAGTCCGCTCGAGCGGACATCGGGCGCCCGAGCGAGCTATCACCCAAGAAAAACCCAGATTTTCCTGTTCTTGGTATTCTAAGCCCCCAAACTCTCCAACACCCACTAAGATGCTTCAAAACACTCATAAACCTACCGATTCGCATATAATAAACTCCCACGAACATACATGAACTCAAACCACCAAAGACCACCGTACGAAAAGCTTCAAAATCCGATTCACCCAACCGAAAACACGCAAAAAGCCTTTTTTAAACCAAAACCCGATTTTCTAGAAACAAAATCAGCAATCTAACCGTTAAAAACACACACGATTACACATAGCACCCCTATAAGACATGAGAGTCTAGGATCCTATCTCGGTGAGTTAAAAACTCGATACCTCAAATCACGTGCAAAACCGAGCTTCGTCGGAATGAAATTCCATCCAGATGAACGCGTAGCCCTCCGTGCCAATAGCAAGGATCCACTGTTGGATCGTTGAAAATCGAGCCCTGGGCCCCCGAGAAGTTAGAGAGAAGACAGAGAGAAAAAGAAAACTTACTGGAGAAGTTTTGAAAATATATCTTCTGAAAATATCTAACTCCAGATATTTATAGGCTTCCAAAATATCTTTTTTTGAAATTTTTCAAAATTCGCACTGCAACATCCCATAGCCCCGGGAACCGACCCGCATGCATATCTAAGCCCGATCATGCATCTAAAGAAATTAAACATGCAAAACCAAAAACGACAAACACGCGTCGAAAAACGTCAAAAAAGAAAACGGGTCAGGGTCTCACAACTCTACCCCCCTTAAAGGAATTTCGCCCCCAAAATTCAGCACAAGGTCGAAGAAACAACCTCGCCGATCGTAATCAACACAGACACACGAGATGGTTAGCCAAACCATTCCTAGGATATAGTCAAACAAGGTTAGGCATCCTAACAATGACTAACTATCTCAAAGACACGGGACCTACGACCCGTCTCAACCTCACATACTCACCACCTGTTGTCTCAACACAGCACACCACCCACGGAGTCCACCACCAACTCCAAACCCATGGTAACGGCCTCGAACACCGCCTTGCCCTCTCCGAGTATACATCCGGTCTATATGAAAGAACATAAGACACAACACATCGCATGAACATAAACGCGAACCACGTAAGCTCGCAAACACATAGCCACATAGGTTCATGCTAAACAAAACCCACATACCGAGGAGAACCGTCAAGAATGACGCATTAATCTGAATAACCTACTCAGATTCCCTGCTAGAAATCACGTCAGCTAAACGCGTTTCTAACCTGGCTCCCAAGTTTGTTAATCCAAACGCCCAAAGACAAGACTAATCAATCCCACAGTTCAACCCCCATGGTCACATATACACAACATTCTCATGCTTAGCATGTCAACACATTCATGTTATCAAAGCATCTAAACACATGCAATCAAGCACACGCAATCAACCTCACACGGCGATGCACCCTCTTCCCACGACTCTAGGTATTCGAACCCAGAGCTCTGATACCAATCTGTCAAGCTCCAAACTCCGGGTCACGTGAAACAAACACAAACAAACAACATAACCCAACCCGAGAACACACTCACAAATTAAACCATACATGCATTGTATATAAACGCCAAACGGCTTACATTACACGGCTCCAACGCTGGAAAACATGTTACAACATACATGTAACAAAACTAGCAAAAAGGAAGACTACACTCTTCCACCTCTTCCTGCACCTCTAGATCAACCTGCGTGACCGGTACCTGAAGAAAATCAAATCCCACACCGTGAGCCAAGGCTCAGCAGAAACTAGCCAAGCATGCAATATAAGCTAAACATGCTAGAAAAACGAGGTTTAGTTTTAGACTCCCTTTTAAGCCTTGAAAATAGTTTGAAAACAGTTTTAGATCACGATTCCCAAGAGCCATTAAAACAATTTTCACAAGCAATGGTAAACCGAGGATAAAAATTATTTTTTGACTCATCAAACCCTTGAAAATGATTCTAATATTACGACTCCCGTAGGCCGTTAATACAGTATTTCGACTCCCGCAGGCCGTCAATACAGTTTTAAAAAAATTGGTCCATCCATCCCAATATGCACTACATGCAATCCATGAATCTTCTCGGACACCGAAGGACCGCAGCCCCCATCTATGCAACGCACACAACCTGTGAAACCCACACAACGCACGCAACCCATTCAACCCACACAGCGAACACCAACCGTGCAACACACACAATGCAAGCCACCCGAGCAACACACATAACGCACGCACTCCGTGCAACAGACACAACACATGCATCTTCTAGGGCTCCCACAGAAGGACTGTATCCCCAATCTTCTCGGACTAAAACCGAAGGACCGTAGCCCCAATCTTCTCGAATTTAAATCGAAGGACCGAAGCCTCAACAAATGTTTCTTTTTAGACTTTCACCGAGGGACTAATATCCGCCCCACATATGCATCTTAACGGACTTTCGCCGAGGGACCACTATACGGCCCACATATGCACCGTCAGCTAGAGCTAACTTTCACATGTTCATCTATCTCATCCCATACACATATGCATAATTAAACCAGGGTTTAAATGCATAAAATCACGTATCAACATACGTTTCACATAACCACGTCACATACTACACACGTGATCCACGTTACACTTGCAACCCATGCAACATGCACTACATGCATCCGCTCCTCAGTACCCAAATATATATACCTATAAAACTCTGTGTTTTAAAGCATAAAATCACATTACACGTAACGACATCAAAGCAATGTAATCCATTTACATAATCCGCACATAAATAAACTAGAATTATAAATGCACGTAACAAGTTATAAACGCACATAGTCATATACAAATTCACATCATGACGCCACCCGTCACATAACCTGACATGACGTCACATGCCACACACTCCGTCATTCGATACCCAAATGACCCATCCACTAACTGGGACCCATCCCCACACCGGGACAACCAATGATATATAAAATCAAAACCAAAACCTAACCCGGAGGCCAACACAGACCAAGCGCTCGAGCCCTCAACCACCGCTCAAGCGGTCCCCTACCGACATATCACACTGCCACCAGCCCGCTCGACCGCACAACCACCGCTCGAGCGGTCAATACTGGGAGGAAACCCAAACCGAGAGACAAAACCAAATCCCCGCACGCAACGATGCACAAACCAACACGTACACAATCGTATACCAACAACACGCATCTAACCATGCACATCACCCCCGAATACGACACCCAAACAAACACCCGAAGCCACAACACGACTCCCGAAGCCATCACACAACCAACTAAACCCTAAAAAGAATCCACAGGTATTTGAATAGACTAATTCCCATAAATTAATCAATTGAATACCATAGGACACCAATTGGAAACCAAAGAACCAACCACTAAACCACAAAACACCAACAAACTCCCAAGGCCCTAACATGACCAAAATGGACACACACACGTCCAACACGGCAAACACGAACCCACACATGCCCAACACAGCCAACACAAATCCACGCATGCCCAACACGGCCAACACAAACTGCCACACATCCAACACGACCAACCAAGATGAAAGACAACCTTTTTCCAAATATTTGGCCAAAAACGGGTGAAAACTGGTTTAGAACTTTTGACATACCTTCACTCTTTTGGTTATAACTTTTTCAACAAAAATAATTTTAAGGTGAGAGAGGTGTCATTGGAAAGAATACTATCGGGGCTTCACTTTGAGTACAAGAACGACCCAATTTCGAGTCCGGATGAGGGAGATGCCATCAAAAGAAAATGGCCTTGCGCAGCTAGTCCGCTCGAGCAGACATCGGGCGCTCGAGCGAGCTACCACCCGAGAAAAACCCAGATTTTCCTGTTCTTGGTGTTCTAAGCCCCTAAACTCTCCAACACCCACTATGATGCTTCAAAACACTCATAAACCTACCGATTTGCATATAATAAACTCCCACGATCATACACGAACTCAAACCACCAAACACCACCGAACGAAAAGCTTCAAAATCCGGTTCACCCAACCGAAAACAAAACCCAATTTTCTTAAAACAAAATCAGATCTATAGCAATCTAACCGTTAAAAACACACACGATTACATGTAGCACCCTTATAAGACATGAGAGTCTAGGATCCTACCTCGGTGAGTTAAAAACTCGACGCCTCGAACCACGTGCAAAACTATGCTTCGTCAGAATGAAATTCTGTTTGGATGAACGCGTAGCCCACCGTTCCAATAGCAAGGATCCGCTGTTGGATCGTTAAAAACCAAGCCCCGGGTCCCCGAGAAGTTAGAGAGAAGGCAGAGAGAAAAAGAAAACTTACAGGAGAAGTTTTGAAAATATCTAACTCTAGAAATTTATAGGCTTCCAAAATATCTTTTTTTGAAAATTTTCAAAATTCGCACCGCAACGTCCCACGGCCCCGGGACCCTACCCCACATGCATATCTAAGCCCGATCATGCATCTAAAAGCATTTAAATATGCAAAACCAAAAATGGGAAACACGCATCGAAAAATGCCAAAAAAGAAAACAGGTCAGGGTCTCACAACTCTACCCCCTTAAAAGAATTTCACCCCCGAAATTCAGCACAAGGTCGAAGAAACAACCTCGCCGATTGTAATCAACACAGGCACACGAGATCGTTAGCCAACCCATTCCTAGGATATAGTCAAACAAGGTCAGACATCCTAACAATGGCTAACTATCTCAAAGACACGGGATCTACGACCCATCTCAACCTCACATCCTCACCACGTGTTGTCTCAACACAGCCCACCACCCACGGAGTCCACCACCAACTCCAAAGCCATGGTCACGGCCTCGAACACTGCCTTGCCCTCTCCGCGCAGACATCAGGCCTATATGAAGAAACATTAGACACAGCACATCGCATAAACATAAACGCGAACCACATAAGCATGCAAACACATAGCCACATAGGTTCATGCTAAACAAAATCCACATACCGAGGAGAACCGTCAAGAATGACTCGTCAATCTGGATAACCTACTCAAATTTCCTGCTAGAAATCACGTCAGCTAAATGCGTTTCTAACCTGGCTCCCAAGCTTGTTAATCCAAATGCCCAAGGACAGGAATAATCAATCCCATAGTTCAACCCCCATGCTCACATATACACAATATTCTCATGCTTAACATGTCAACACATTCATGTTATCAAAGCATCTAAACACATGCAATCAACCTCGCACAGCGATGCACCCTCTTCCCACGGCTCTAGGTATTCGAACCCAGAGCTCTGATACCAATCTATCACGCCCCAAACTCCAGGTCACGTGAAACACACACAAACAAACAACATAACCCAACCTGAGAACACACTCGCAAATTAAACCATACATGCATTGTATATAAACGCCAAACGGCTTACATTACATGGCTCCAACGCCGAAAAACATGTCACAACATACCTGTAACAAAACTAGCAAAAAGGAAGACTACACTCTTCCACTTCTTCCGGCACCTCCAGATCAACCTGCGTGACCGGTACCTGAAGAAAATCAAATTCCACACAGTGAGCCATGGCTCAGCAGAAACTAGACAAGCATGCAATATAAGCTAAACATGCTAGAAAAACGAGGTGTAGTTTTAGACTCTCTTTCAAGCCTTAAAAATAATTTGAAAACGGTTTTAGATCACGACTCACAAGAGCCATTAACACAATTTTCACAAGCAATGAAAAAGCGGGGATAAAAATAATTTTTTGACTCATCAAAACCTTGAAAAGGATTCTAGTATTATGACTCTCGTTGGCCGTTAATACAGTATTTCGACTCCCGTAGGCCGTCAATACAATTTTAAGAAAATTGGTATATCCGTCCTAATATGCAATACATGCAATCCATGAATCTTCTCGGACTTTCACCGAAGGACCGCAGCCCCCATCTATGCAACGCACACAATGCACGCAACCCGTGCAACCCACACAGCGCACACCAACCGTGCAACACACACAATGCACGCCACCCGTGCAACACACAGAACGCACGCACTCCGTGCAACAGACACAACACATACATCTTCTCGGGCTCCCACCGAAGGACCGTAGCCCCAATCTTCTCGGATTGAAATCGAAAGACCATAGCCCTAATCTTCTCGAACTGAAACTGAAGGACCGTAGCCCCAACAATGTATCTTTACGGACTTTCACCGAGGGACCAATATCCACCCCACATATGCATCTTTACGGACTTTCACTGAGGGACCACTATACGCCCCACATATGCTCCTTACGAGAGTGGGGTGTGACAGTTGTTCGTTGCCTCGCCTTGTCCGTTGGCTTTAGGATAGTACGGTGATGACTTGTGGTGTTTTATTTGGTATGAGTCGAGTAGTCGTTGGACTTGTTTATTCACAAACAGCGTTCCGTTG
>JAULJZ010169949.1:0-24617 GCA_032270985.1 Heliamphora pulchella
CAATGTGCAAAGTGTGAGTGTGTAAACTAAGTAATTAAAATAATTAAATTATATGAAGTAAATTGAATAATAAACAAAGCAAATCATAAACTAAAGAAATGCACGAATTGAATTTGAACTTAACCCGGTCACTTCAAAAGAGAGGGAATGGAGTTAGAAGGACCGGGGATCCAAGCAAAATACCTGGATCCCTAAGGAATCCTCAAGTTGGGAAATGTGCCTCGGTGGTCTAATCCTCGGGTGGTGATCCAAGCAAGGCTTTAATGTAGGCGTCGGAGGTTCGGATCTCGGTATTTTGGCAGAGCTTGGCGTTGGGACTCAGAATTGCTCGGCAACTCGGCAGAGCTTCTCTCACTAAACCTCCCACTAATTTTCTATCCTTGAAAACGTACCAGATGTACGGTATTTATAGAATTCTTCCACCAATGAGATGCTGATACATTTTGGGACACGTCAGGGTTTTTGGAGTTGGCGGCTGCCAGGTATGAACATGGTGGTCGGCACATCAAAAGAAGCTTCCAGAAGGTTCTACTAGCGGTCGCCATAATGCAAGTTGGCGGCTTTCATGTTGGAGTTGGAGGCCGCCATGTTAGAATTACTTGCGTAGCAAGTTATTGGTGGTTCGACATAATTTCATTAGTTTTGACGATTTTGACAATTGGGTTCAAATACCGAGCTTGGATCACTTCTCAAGGATCGAACTGAAGCATTATTCCAGCTGTTTTCATCATCGAATTCACCTAAGATTAGGCGGGGTCAAATTAGGGTGTCTATACCTAGTAAACCAACATATAATCCTTAGTCCTTTTCAGTTACTTGATTATATTTTTTACCGCAGTCCAATGCTCCTGTCGTTGGTTAGACTGATATCTGCTAACCATGCCAACGGTAAAGCAAATGTCAGGTCTAGTACAAAGCATAGCATATATTTAGCTTTCTATTGCCAAAGCATAAGGAACCTCTTTCATCTTCTTTATCTCATCAGTTGTCTTAGGACACTGATCCTTGGATAAAGTGATTCTATGCCTAAAAGAAAAAAACTCTTTCTTGGAATCCTGGATGCTAAAACCACTATGGATGTCATCGATATACTTTGCTTGTGATAAGCCCAACATCCTTTGTTTCTGATCTCGCAAAAGCTTAATCCTTAGCATGTGACTAGCTTCTCCCAAGTTCTTCATATCGAATTGCCTAGATAATCATACTTTTACCGAAGATAACACCCCCACATTGTTTCCGATGAGCAAGATATCATCGACATAAAGTACTAGAAAGACCACCAAGCTTTCGTCATGCTTTTTGTACACATAAAACTCATCTGGACTTTGATCAAAATCATAAGACTTTATGGCTCGATCAAATTGAGTATTTCAGGATCTCAATACTTGCTTAAGTCCATAAATTGATCTCTTAAACTTGCACAATGTGTGCTCCTGGCCATTTGCTATGAAATCGTTTAGTTGTACCATATAGATATACTCGTCAAGACTTTCGTTAAGGAAAGCTGTCTTGACATCCATTTGCTAAATTTTGTAATCGAAATAGGCCGCAATGGATAAGAGAATCCAGATAGATTTAAGCATGGCTACTGGTGAAAATATTTTCTAATAATCGATCCCTTCTTTCTAAGTGAACCCTTTTGCAACAAGCTTAACTTTGAATGTTTCTACCTTCCCGTCTACTCCTCTCTTTCTCTTGTAGATTCACTTCCATTCGATGGATTTTATCCCTTCAGGTGGTTCTACAAGTTTCTAAACCTGATTAGAATACGTAGATTCTATCTCTGAATTCATAGTCTTTTGCCAAAGATCTACATCTTTGTCATCGAGTGCTTTGCTGTATTTATATGGTTCGGTATCCAGTTCTACCGAGATCCTGTCAAAAGACTCTCCCAAGAACATATACCAATCGGGTTGATGAAGAACCCTCCCACTAGGACGAGGCTCTACCTATGTCTGTGTACTAGTAGTAACGCATTATGCAGAATTTGAACCCTGTGCGTCATTACCCACATGCTCATCTGGTATCTTAATGGTAGCACCCTGATCTGGTTCAGAATCTGCACCTGTCCCGATAATTCTCCCACTACGACGAGGCAATGGGATATTAGTGACTTGTGGTTCCTTTTCCGTTCTACTGGTATTTTCTCTTAATTTTTTTAGAACAATTTTACTTTTTGGACTATGGTCCATAATATATTCCTCTTATAAGAATTGGGTATTGGTGCTAACAATGACCTTCTGATAATTAGGATTATAAAATAAACTACCCTTCGTTCCCTTAGGATACCTGACAAAGAAATAGACTTCTGTCTTCGGTTCCAACTTACCCGTGTTCCCTTTCAGCACATGTGCTGGACACCCTCATATCTGAATATATCTCAGACTAGGCTTGCGTCCGGTCCACAATTTTATAGGATTAGAAGGTACTAACTTAGAAGATATTAACTTTATAATATAAGCTGCTGTCTCTAATGCGAGTCCCTAAAACGAATCGGGTAATTCCGAATAACTCATCATCGACCTTACCATATCTATAAGAGTCCTATTCTTTATTTCTACAACACCATTCTGCTGCAGAGAGCCCAGTGAAGTCAACTGGGATATAATCTCTTCTGACAACAAGTAGTCCATAAACTCTTCAAAAAGGTACTCGCCACCACGGTTGGATCATAGTGATTTGATACTTTTACCCATATGCTTCTCCGCATTCGCCTTGAATTCTTTGAATGTTTTAAAACATTTAGACTTACGGTGCATCAGATAATTATATTCATATCTTGAGTAATGGTCAGTGAAACTGACGAAGTATTCAAAGCCACCTCTAGCCTGGATAGTCATAGGACCACACACATCAGAGTGAATTAGTTCTAACGGTTCTTTAGCTTTATAGTTTTCGGCCGAAAATGGCCTCTTGTTCATCTTACCCTCTAAGCAGGACTCACAGATTTGAATTGCCTCCACTTCCAATGAACTCAAAAATCTATCTTCTACCAGTCTATTTATCCCTTTTAGAATAATCTGACCCAAGCGTAAGTGTTAAAAAAATGCTTAGTTTAGTAAAGAAGGATCCTTTCTCTTACATGGTAAATTAAAGGTGTTATTCAATTCATTTAATTGCAGTATAGGAGAGATAGGAGATATAACATACAAATCATCCACTAATGTACCAGAACAAATAAAATATTTATTTTTCTTAATAACTACAGAGTCATTAAAATGAACAGAGTATTTGTTCTTCACCAAATTAGAAACTGAAATTAAATTCCTTATAATAGAAAGTACATAAAGAGAATCTTTTAAAAGTAAAACCCTATCTCTACTAAAATTTAGAGTGACATCTCTTACTGCAACTACTGCTACCCTTATATTATTACCCATATGTAGGTAAATTTCTCCATCACTAAGTTGCCTGATTTTCTAGAACCTTTGCAAAGAATTGCAGTTACGATTAGTAGCTCCCGTATCTACATAGCAAGTACCGGTTGATAACACCGCTAAACATGTTTTAACCACTAATGAACAGAAATTACCTTGCTTGTTCTGCTTACTTAGAAAAATTGGACATTCCTTTTTTCAATGCCTCAACTAGTTATAGTGATAGCACTTGCTTCTCGACTTCTTCACACTAGCTTTTAGCCTTTTAGCTGCTTTTGGACTTGTGCCTCCCTATTTCTGAACTTTTTTTTTCTTCTTATCTTTCGGCTTAAAGAAAGAACCTTTTTCAGCTACATGCACACTACCTGGCTTCCTAAGAGCATTCTCGGCTGCTTGAAATTCTTTAAAAAGTTTTGCTAATGAAAGGTTGAGCTTATTCATGGAATAATTCAGGTAAAACTACATAAAGCTATTAGGCAACGATTAAAATATGATATCGACCTAGGTTTTCCCGTCAATCTCAGCTCGTAGGATCTCCAGTTCATTCAAAAGATTGATTATCTTCAGAACATGATCCTTAACTAGAGTGTCTTCAGCCATACTTGTATTTATTAGAGATATCATAGCCACCTCCCTAGCACTGCCTAGCAGCATGATTTTGATCTCCAAACATTTTTTTGAAGTTCATAATTATGTCATAGGCACTGAGTATAGATTGATGTTATTACTGCAATATATTTGACATAGAAGCCAAAATGTGACAGCGAGCCATCTGATCAAATTTTTACCACTTTTGATAAGCCTAGGTTTCCTGTTCGGTCACCCCCTATCAGGTACTGGTAGACAAATCTCAGATAATATAAATTTATAATCTTCGACAGTTAAGACAATATCGAAGTTTCTTTTCTAGTCTATATAGTTTGGTCCTATTAGTTTGTTTTCTTTGAGTATGGTTGGGAGTGGATTAAAAATTATTTTAATTCTGAGAATCATATAATTAAAAACTATTAATTATGACAAGAAATGAATCCTTTAGATGGAGAGAAAAGTGATCTACACTAACGATTATCTAGAATTATCCCTGAATGAGGTTTATACCGGCGATACCACAATTAATTTTGTTCAATAGGGAGGAAGGCCTTACTGCTAACACACAGAATTAATTACATCACATACGAACTAGTGATGGAGATCGGGGGATTTATCTATGAATAAATTTTCTCTCCTACTTAGTTTTTAAAATATTTTTGAGAATTATAAAAACTGTTTAATTAAAATAAATTTATTAATTTTGAAAAATCACACCATCTGAAAGATTCTGATTTTTTCAAATCATCTTTCCGTGTTTTAATGTGTAACAAATAATTTCAAAATTTTTATTTATTTAAAAAAATAATTTTAAATAAAACAATGAATTTAATTTAATTTTTCAAGTTACACATTTTTCTAAAAAATAATAATTTAATAAAATTAAACTATTCATTTTAATTAATTCAAAATTCAAAATTAATATTTACTTTTTTTCTAGATATCCGATTTAAAAAAAAAGTCATCTTAAACATGTTATTTTGTAACAAAATAAAATATTTAAAATTTTCTAAAAAAATATAATTTCAAGTAAAGAAAATTTTATTTTATTTTTTCGTTACAAAAATTAATTAAAATCGAATTTTTTTGGATTAATTAAAATAAATAAGTAATATAAAATAACAATATTTATCATCCATGCAGTTAAATAATATAAATACAAGATATATACGTCCCGATTTTATGATTAAATCGAAACTCTATAAAGTTTTATCCTCTTGTTAAACGATAAGCGTGAAATCATTTAATCTCATCAAAATCAGGTTTTCAGCATTCGAAATTTAACGACCTTGCTCGGACCCTAGTATTAATGACGGATAGTCCACAAGGCTATAGAACACGGATGAGATTCAAGACTCTAACTCGAATCGAAAACCTTAAGTTCGGCCCAAAAACCTCAAAAGGATCCAAAACTCAAGTAACAAAACCTTAGTACCCGAAGAGTCTTCCAATATTCTAAATAAAGTAAATATCATGGGTAAAATGACCATTTTTTCCCTAGTACAGTAAAAAGTCTTAAAAATCTAAATTTTGACACATTGATACCCTAAATTAAGGATTTAAGTACAATTAAGTAGCAAAGGATAAAATAACATTAAAAATGACAAAATTATCTCATAGTGGTTGAACACCTTGGGAAGAGTGCCAAAAAATAGCTTTTTACTTTCTTTTTAGCTTAAAATGATGAGAAATGTATTAAATTAAGTTTTATGATGATCCAACACTTGTTGAGCAAGTAATATACATAATAATATAGTGTTATAAGTTAACAAAAGTAAACAAGTCATTATTGAAGTTCATACACAACAAAATAAGTCAAAAGGTCATATATTGCCAAAATAGTTTAATCTGACTAAAAAGACTATATCTATTTAATCAATTACTATAAAAACTGTGATAATTCTTGAGAATACTAAATTTATCATAAACATACTAAAATAATAGGTCTCAGTAGGAAAAGATACCAAAAAGATACATCAAATTAACTTTTAATGCATTTTCTTGCACAATAAGGGCACAAAAATTGAGAAAAACCCATTGATTGACAGGGGATCAGATTTTTGTCTCCCAAACTGACTCTTAGCTGTATTTATCTTCCCTATATTTGATTGTTAGCTCTCAAAAGTTGCACCAATTCAATTCAACTCAAATCTCATTAATTAAAATGAAGAAAAAAGTCCTTTAAGAGTACTTTTTGTCCCCCTTATGTCCCTTAGTCTTTGCCTATATAAACCAAGCCAAACACCCTGTTCTCCAGTTGATATTTTCATGCAAGAGAGGGAGAGAAACCAGATTTCAATGCTTTTGAGTGTTCATGTGAGAAAAAGGAAGAAAAATGAAAAAAATGAAAGAAATCAAGGAGATTTTCTAAAGCTTAGTCCAAATCCATCCTCCACCCTCATTTGATCTCTCAAACAAATAAGTAAAATCTCTAAACCTTAAGTCTAATATCTCTCAAAATATCTCTCAAATAATCTCTTTAAACTCTTTAAGAATCGAGAATCGAAAATAAATTGAAAAGACGTCGTAGTTGGAAATTTGGGGTTGTTATATTTATGGATGATATGAGATGTTATTGTGTGTTGTTATCTTTGAGTTTGATAACTTCTAAGTGTGTTGGATCTTTGATATTAAATTCTAAAACACAAGCATGCCAAGAAATGGAATAAAAACTTGACATAACATAAGTAGAAGACTTGGACCCTAAGAGACTTGATTTTTGAGAACATAGATGTTTCTGCCCTGAACTTTGGAATGCCATAACTCAATGTAGAAAATTGATCTAAGCATATTTTTTATGTCTAAATTTATATTTTTGTGTTATCTTTCATCCAAAGTTAGTTTCAACTCATTTGAATAAGTAGAACTCGAGATATTGTAATTTTACCAAAGTATGTTATTTTTCGACCAGTCAACACTGCTGACTTGAAAACCCTAGTGTAAAGTGAGATCCGAACTTTGGTAAAAATATGAAAGTTGTAGATAACCTATATATCTATTTACCCACCAAAAAGGAGCACAAAGTATTCAGTTTGGATAGGCCAAAACCCATTTGAAAGGCTTTGTTGAGTTTTAGTCCTCAAAGGACACTTCTGTCACCTATTTTTGTGTAGACCAAAACCCCTATTGTTATTGACCTAATACAAATGTGGTCGACATGAATATTGTAGATAACATATTGAATCACATTCTGTCAAAAAATCAGACCTTGAAGCATTGGGATGATACCCCAAAACCATTTTAAACCCTTTGTCCAAAACCAGCTCTGCTGAGTTTTGGTAGCTGAACCTATTTTAAACAATGGCCAAAAAGTCTAACTTGTTCCACACAACTACCCTTAACTCTAAACATGAAACATGTAGGGGACATGTTGAATTAGAACATAATAAAAAATTGGTTCATTTGGACTTAATCTGATACCCCATATACGAGACCAATAGAAGCATATTTTTGGTAAAATCTTGAGAAAAGTGCTGAACCATTTTTACTTTGGATGTTTTGGTCACTCTTTTGTCTTAGGTTTTGGTCTTAGTGTCAAACATGAGAGTTGTAAGAAATTTTTTTATTTAAATGGTGTTTAAAAATTATAATTTGATTCTAAGTCTAGATACCCCAAAACCTTGTTGGCCCTTTTAATTTAATACTTGAATTTGGTCTTAAAAGTCGCTAAGTGTGAATTGAGTACCGTTTGCTATGAAACCCGAGTTTTATATGGTGATTGGTTTGAATTAGTCAATTAGTATTTTAAGTGAATGTATAATGATTTAGAACTCATTCTATAATGTTTGAATCATATCGTGAGAATTGTAGCTCGTGTTTCACATACTTGTATCTTATTCCTTGTGCGTTGTACCATGAATCTTGCCATGTTGATACCATGCTATAAATTGTTGCACTTGAGATCAATGGTACACATTATGAACATTGTCACTTGCATTCTAACACGTTGGAGTCCATCTATACAAATCGTTGTTGGGATGGGCTGTATCGAGATTGTCTTTCTTGATTCTAAGTCTAGGGCGTTCCTAATTGCCATTTTCGAAAATATTTTGGGATGAATTCCCCTTGTACGCCTTGGGTACGTCCCCGATATTTGAAATGGTTTATCATCAATATTGTTAGGCACCATGGGTTCGTCGCTAGCACTTTGGTTTTGATGTCTCTTTGATTTTGTCGCTCCTTGATTTATGATTATATTATGGAAGTGGTGTCGACATGGGAAAATTGGGTAATTTCGGAGAAGATCTTAATTCAGCAGACCTAATCCCACTGCGGTGGTAACTTCGGAGAAGAGCCCAATTATGGCAGACCTAAACCCCATTGTCGCGATGTTTGGAAGGGTAATTTCGGAGAAGAGCCTAATTTGGCGGGCCTAATCCCACTGCGGCGGCAACTTTAGAGAAAAGCCTAATTATTGCGGTCCTAAATCCCTCATCTTGGTACTTTGTATAATGTGAAGTATCTCTTGAATTTTCATGATTATCACTTAGACTTTGGGTTGATACCGGCGAAGGCATCACGAGTCTTAAGGTGGGATAAACCGCTTAATATATATCTAATAGGACTGATTGATTGATTATTGAATTTTTTTGCTTGGTGAATGGTGCGGACCCCACGCCGTTGCCATTGAGTAAAACAGTTAAGGCATGAAACCAATGCGCGCGTTTATTATTCTCAACGAGGTGCGATGATGGCTTTGGTGATCACATACCCGTGAAAGTCTACTTTGGTGATTCCTAGTGTGGAATTCTTGTTATAATATGGATGTATGTTGGATTGGGCATCCGCATTTCATACATGGCATCTCATATACACATGTTTATTGACTTATTTACTATCTTGTCATAAATTTGTCTGTCTCCTTAACTATAAACTGTACTTGGTGTTAGATGGTATGTATTGTGGTGAATTTTGTACCGTGAGATTAGTTAAAAGGTTAGAGTATTTTGCTTCTGGGTCTTGGGTCATGGCATTCGTGCCACAGGTGAGGAGGAGTTCTTGAAGGATGTCATCCCAGAGGGAGAAGAAGAGTTGGAAGAACAGGGTGAGTTCCAAAAGCACAGGATCCCGCTGATGCATTCTGAGGAGTCGAGAGCTCTTCATTTGTTCTTATATTCAGTTCTCTTGTGCTTAGTGTAAATTTTGAAATTTCTTGGTGAAACTGTATTAGTTAAGTACTTTGAACGATTTAAAATTTCTTTATGATGTAATAATTAACGTATGTAAATATGAATGAATGGCTAGAATATCCCATTATTTATATTTATGTATGTCCCGACGTGCCCGGAGGACGGGGCGTCACACGAAATCTATCAAGAATTTTCGTGTTGCAGTGTTATAATTATACAATACCACCCGAGTCCTAAAACCACCAAAACAGCCGACCATGATAGCCCAACCACCAGCCACCACGAGCCACCGCCGGCGCTGCCCAAGTCGTCGCCTTTGCACAACTTTTGCTGCCTCATCCGACGTTAGTTTTTGTCCCGATTTTTTTTTGAAAAATAGATTATAAAAATACTATTTTTTTGTCAAAAAATAAGTTCGAAAACAGTCCCGAAAACGGCTTTCAAAAAGCCCTAAAGAAGCTGCCGCCGTTGTCGCTGCTGTTTCTCCCTTGTTTTGTGGTTGTTTCGACTCTCATTTCCTGCTGTTTTTAACACCGATATATAGGCACATGATTCCCTGAAGAATGCCTAAAAAATAGTCCTGAAAAACCTTAAAAATAGTCCCCAAAACAGCCTTTGCCGCCGCTGCAAATCGCCGCCACTGCTGCTATTTTTTGTCGCTTTTTGTGGCTATTTTTCTCATTTTTTAGACTATTTTTCAGCCATATTTTACTGCTATTTTATGCCAAAAAATCTACTCAAAATAGTTTCAAAAACACCTCAAAGAACCATAAAAAACGGCCCGAACTGCAGCCGCCGAAGATGTCGCCGGTGGGGCTGTTTTATACCGGTATTTTCGTATTTTTAGAAACTATTTTCATGTTGTTTTTTAAGCCTAAAAATTGAAAAAAAACTTGTTGAAAAACCTATCACAAAATCCATGGAGAAACCGCCGCAATCCATGGCCCGAAACACCAAAAACCACCACCGGTGCAAGTTCTTCGTGTTCTTCGCGTATTCAAACCTGCTCTTACATATATCAAATAATATCTAAAGAACAAATAAAATTTTTACATCGAAACCTATGTCCCGAAAGCTCAAAATCGATCTAAAAAGTCTAAACTATTACGATCAATTCTCGTGATTAAAAAAAATAATTAAATCATCATTCAAACCATTCAATCAAACATGCATATAACGATGATCATAAAATTGAGATTAGAATGCCTGCAAAACAAAGTTAGCACAGTTCTAAAACTATCTGATCCTTCAATTAAACCATATTCATTAATCAAAATAGCTCTGATACCAAATATTGGAGGCAAACTGTCAAAATCATTGATTTGAATACGATTTTTTTGATAAAAAAATACTGGACAGGCAATCGCCAAAACAGACTCCAATTTAAAACTTTTTGATGTCGAATGATCAAAATAAAATCCGTACTTCGAAAGTTAGATTTAGGATTATACCTTTCAAAATCTGGTAGAATGATTTCGATTACTGCAACAACCATAAATGTGAATCTTTCGAGTTGAAGCCCCTATTAAGCCTTCTACTGTATTCTCATATTCGAATCACGAACGAAGAATGGGTTACGATTTATCGTAATCATGAACCTGCTAATCTAGCCACCTAGGATTTACGTGAAAACCCTAATTCAATAATGAATGTAATCTCAGCTAGGGCCGCATATATATATAGAGTTACAGTAGGAACCTGTGGAGTAAATATGACTTGGGCTTTTAATGTAATTATAAAAGCCCGCCTGCCCCTGAGATGAGTTCATAAAAACGTAAATTACAATTCAAATCACAAATGAATCGTAATTGAACTCCCAGCCACATTCTCAAAATCGATTATTCGAGTTCTTATTTTAAATGTTTATCTCATCTCCCCACATTAAGATTTCTGATACCCGCTAATTAAATTTAATTACTGACAATTTAATTTAATCAGCTTCTTAAAATTTTTTTAGTCCTTCTGCTTAACTTATTTGACGGCTGAATAATTAAATCTACCTGCAAGATTGGGTTTGGTCAAAACTTATAAGTTTCTTTAAGGGAGTATTGTCAATCCTAAACAATCGGGACGTGGAGTCCGTCAATAATTAATATTCGCCATATATTTAATACTGCTATCCAACTCACAGGGAATGTTGACCCGTAAAAGATCGCACCCTCTAATGAATAAAAACAACAAATACTAAATATACGCGAATAATAATTATTTTAGGATTAAGATCATAAGCACTCATAATAACCTTAGGGTGTGAATTAATTTATATAGTCAGTATAAAATTAATTACCCTAATGTAGTCTTGTTCAATACACAAAGTGTACAAGCACAGATAGTCGAAACAATAGACGAAAAGGAAAGGTACAAAAAGGGAAGGTGTTAGGCACCATTTTCGCCTAACCGTGAGGTTGACCTCTGCTTTGTTAATATTGGTTCTTGTTGTAAATTTTTTAAATGTAACATATACAAAATGGGGGGTAAAAGAGAGTTCAAACGCAAACAAGCAATGAGACAAAAAACTTAACTACGATCCTAGGGTCAAGCAACTTGGTTATTATTTCTAGATATGCCACATGTATTGTTTGAGCAAGGCAAACCAAAAAACATGTGAGTAAGCAATAAAACAAACAAGTAAGATTCTAAAGGTCATACAACAATATTTCTATCCCTATAATGCTGTTAACAGGCTATACAAAACAAGCAGAAGAGACTTAAACTTCATATTTAAGCTACTGGTCATGCACAAAACTCACGGCTGTAGCAACAACTGTTACGACCGTGATAAAAAATAGTCACAAAATAGGCAACCGTGACAAAAATAGGGTTACCGCGAAGAATAGAATAAAAATATCTCACGGCTGTAACAAATAAATGTCGCGGCCATGGTTTTTAAAAGTACAGAAAGGGTATATACATTGCATATGGCGTAAAATAGGCTTAAATGAATAGGATATACAAGACAGAGATCATAACTTATTGGTTTTAGGCTAGATCTACCATACTTCATCTTCTATACAAGTAATAACTCTAAATAGAATATACATGGTATCAAATATGAATAATAGAACGTTTAAAACACCTTTCCATGTTACTGGCCTTACCAAAACCTCACGGCCGTAGCCAACGGATGTCACGGCCGTAACAAGAAAAGAAGACAAAATACGCGGCTGCCATATTTGTATAACCTCAGAATATAAGGATATGGAGGTACACAGAATGGAGATCATAACCCATTTGATCTCGGTCAGATTTGCCATCCATTACCCAACAGGAAATTAAACAGAGATATAGAAAAAAGAAAATACTAAACAGAGCAATAAAAGGATGTACAAACTTGAAATAAACAGATAACATAGAGTTTTGAAGAGGGTTTGGATGCTTCTGGTCTTAAAACAATCTCACGGTTGTAACAACAAGATATGGAGGCCGTGAATATAAAGAGGCATAAATGTACTGGCTCTTACAAAATGGGCACAGCCGTGATTGTGAGTTTAACAAAACATACGGCCGTGACATAAGAAGGTTACGGCCATTATGTTCCAGAACCTCAGAAAGTTTTGGATGTGTTCAGTGTGCTTGTGAGTATCGAAACAGAATGTAAATAACTGTAAATATACAAAACAAAGAGGTATGAATATACTGCTAATAATAAAAAACTTAGAGGAAATAAATATTTACATGGAAATAAATGCTAAACAAGTAATAAAACAGTGAAAACTTTATTCACGACACCCTCGGGAGAAGAAGGTGAGGGTTTAAGAAGAGTCGTGGGATCCTGAGGTAACCTCGTGTGAATGTCCACCTCAAATGGCCTCTCGATGGTGAGAATACAATATCTCCAAGCCAATATACGATCTCCAATAACTCCTCTGAGGCAAGTGAGAACAGAAACGAGGCTTGGAAAGTAAATGATGGATGGGAGAATATCGAATGGGGGAGTATTTTGACAATGTTTGGGCCCCCAGGTATGTCTCTCTCTTGTTTCTGTTTGGAATCGTCGCCTATTTACAGGCAAGGCGAGCAACACAGACCCCTTTTGGGATGTTGCAACATGTCCAAAAAGGGGTAATAGTGACGGTCGCTACCTTTTTGCTTTTGTACAGTATATGCTGCTACCTTTTTTCTTTTATACAGTATAGGCCGCTAGCTTTATGGTGGTGAAAAAGACAGCTGTGACATTTCACGGCCTAGATAAAAAAGCAACGGCCATGATAAAGAAAGTCACGACTTGGTTTAGGGTTTTCAAAAATGTTACGGCCGTGAGAGTAAGAACACAACTGTTCTAGAGTTTTCAAAAAGGTTACAACTGTGTGGATAGGAATGTCACGGTTTGAACAGTTTTTAGGATTTTTGGATTTTGACCCATATTCATGATTTTGCTTTCTTGGGAGTATCTTTGAGCATAATTCTCATACTTTCGTCATTAGGACGCATTCGAGATAGGTGCCTAAGATTCAACTTGGTCAGATTAGGGTGTCTACAGTTATCTTTATGGATCCATTCGAATCTTTAGTTTGTGAAGCAAAAAAAGAGAAGAAAATGAAATTGTTAAGCTAATTCATAAATTAAATATTCATAAATTAAAAACTAAGCACGGGCTAATTCAGATGGCCTTGCAATTCACTATTTCAAAATACAGAACATATACTTTCGCAATAAGATGCTTACCAACAACCCATATTCATATTAGTATAGATATATCAATGCGGTGTGTTTTAAAAAGATGTCAAACTCTCAATTTTAATTTTTAGGGAATTAATCTCTCTCCATCACGACTTAGTATGCATTTGTTTTTTATATATATGAATTTTTCGTTACTAGTGTATTTTTTCAAAATGAGTCAAATAAATGTACTTTCTTAATTTCTCTTGTCATTAGGAATTAAAATTGTATAAAATTTCGACTGCGAAAGAAGAAAAATTTGGATAAAAACGAAAAATGCATACTTAACATTATTTCTTTTGGCTTTTTTGTGTTTTTTTGTTTTTATTAAACTTTTTGGACATAGTCCAAATAAATGGTAGTGTTTGACATTACTGAAACTAATAGTTTATTGATTGTTACTTGTAACAGAAGTTGTGAGAATTTGGTAAAAATTGTGGCTTATAACTAAAATATATTTAAAAAAATATTTATAAATTGTAGCAAAAATTGTGGGTGTAAAAAAATTTGTAACTTACAGCTAAAACTAGTAGCAAGAAGTTTAAAACTACTAGCGGTAGTTTTGTCAAACACTTAAACAATAAAGTAATTAGAAAAATAAAAAATCCGAAAAAATCATTAGATTTTTATACCAAAGGAAGGCTTCCTTTTTTTTTATCTACTATTCCTAAATTCAAAATTAAACCAAGGAAAACAAAATCCCCACAGTGTCATGATCCAAATCCCAAGTCCGTGAACTAACCTTGGTCATACCTTACATGAACTATATTCTTTGATAATTTCCCAAATATAAGAAAAAATTTTCATACATGCCTTCAAAAGATTCAAACTATAGAACCAAGTTTCAAAAATTTATTTACAAAGTCACTCAAGAGTTTGCGATAACATGCATTCAACATTACACTAGCATTTTAATTACACCTACTTCCTTAACCGTATGTACAAATAAAACATAAACAAAAGAAACGCTTGGTCCATCTGCAAGCCCTTCCCAAAATGCATCCATTGCCTAGGTATCATCCTTACTTCTCAGAACTTGAAATGGTTTAACATATATACATGAGCCGAAACTCATAAGATAAAGATTAACTCAAATGTAATGCATGATTTGTGAGGTGTAATGGGTGAAACCAAAGTAGAAATGCAAGTTTCACCAAATCGTTTTCTATTCACACACACATCCACGCACACTAATTCATTTTCCTTTAGTAGCTTGTTTTCGATTGCATTAATGTTTTGTTTCATTAATCACATTCAGTGATCCCATTTCATGTCATCCCTTACTTCCACATTATTCATATTTTTATTTCTATTATTCAGTTTTCACAAAATCGTATCACATCTAATGAACCGGTGTCGGGCACAGCTTATAGAAATCTCTCCCTATTATTCTGAATAAGCTACGCAAAGCCATTGGGTAATAGATAGTTCAATAACTCACCACGACGTAACACCACATTTCGGGGGCTAACCCGTGGGCATGTGGTCCCCATTTTGCACAAGTTTTTGGTCTTTCACCGCAAAGCTGTGCAAGCCCAACTTAATCCACATCAATTCGTACGATTTATTATTTGCTAATTACATTCATTTCAAAACCCAAGAGTCCAACCCACTATTGGTTCCTCTCCCAATCATTGCCACAAAATATCATTTCCATTACAAAGTCAAATTTTCTATTTTATTTCCAAACCACATTCTGTTTGTGTTCAATCTTTCCTTTCAAATCAAATGCAATCATAAATTTCAATGCATAAATTCTCATAATTCATCTCTTTTACAAATTTTGCGAATTACCGACATCACAAGGTTGATGCAATCAATATCATGCCATTTTAAAAATGAATACACCCATCATATGCATATATATAAATTCGAAACCCACATTTCCCTTCTACGTGCTTACAAGCTTATATGATGACCAAGTCATATCACACCCTCAAATATACGTATAGATAGGGGTATCAATAGATCAAAGGATAAGGAATTTGATACAAAAATCCAATGAGGATGAAAAATAACCCTTTGCAAGACATTTGGCCAAAAACGAGTGAAAAATGGTTAAAAAAATTTGTCATATTCTCACTATTTTGGTCATAACTTTTTCCACAAAAAGAGTTTTATTATGAGAGTGGTGTCATTGGAAAAAAGACTTTCGAGGCTTCAGTTTGAGTACAAAAAATAACCCAATTCGGAGTTCGAATGGTGAAAATACGCTGATTTTAAGAAAATATTTTTAACCCGCGAAACAGACTGCGCGATAGACCGATCGATCGGTCTATCAAGCGGTCTAGCCTGCAAAAGAAGCTGAGAATAGTCCATGACCACTTGATAAACCAATCGATCAGTCTATCGAGCGGTCCTACGCCAAAAATTGATTTTTGAGCTAGGTTTTGAAGCCAACACCTATCTAAACCTATTTTTATGCAAAAACATAAAATTTTAAATAATTTAAACTCCCTTTTTACACAATAAACTCACAAATTCATAGCTAACCTTTTTTCAAAACTTCAATTTTCATAAAAACCCAACTCAACCCATATCAACCTATCAAGTTTTCAACTTATGCATGAAATTAACAAGATTTTTACTCATATAAACAAAGTATCAACCCAAATCAACACGAAACATACAAGATAATCTAAATCTTACCTTAGATGTGCTTAAAAGCTTAAGATTCCACCACTTTCTTTCTCCTAGGGTTTTGGTTACCTCCTTAGTTTGCTTCTTGATGCCTCAATCACTTGTTCTAGCCTTTGCTCCTTTTTTAGTGGCCTCCAATTAAACTTCAAATTCTCCAAATTTTCAGTATAAAGGTTAGGGTTTGAAGGATTAGCTAATCTCCTATGAAAGAAGAAGAAAATGTAGTGGAAGAGGAGAGATGAGGGAGACCAACGGGAATGGGGGGTTTGGGAACCCTTTGATTTTATAATTCTCTCTCATGTTTCTAGAGAAGTTGGGATTTGTTTAGGGCTATGTTTGGCTGGTTTCTTCTATTGTGTTTGCTTTCTTCTTTTTAATATTAACTCTGATAACTCACTTTCCACTCTAATTTAATATCACACTATTATATGACAAATTCCACATCTACAATTAGATTTTGTCCCCTATCACATGATTTTAAACTAATAAGCTATACTCATTAACAAAATCTTCATCAAAATCTTATTGTCATTTATCATCATGTATCTCAATTACATTTCACATACCATGAGTTCTCTCTGTTAGGGTTGGTATACTAAAAATCATGTTTTTAGTATTTAATTTTATTTTATGAGAATTTTTATGAGCAATGTATGTATATATCATTTATTTGTTATGTATGGATCTCCAATATTCTGTATAATATTTAATCTGGTGTGTAGAGTATGGCTTACACTCAGAAAATTAGATTTTAGGTTCTTGCAGAATATACGTTTTATGTTCACAGTTTAGATGGAAATGGACATACCATTGGTACAACTATAGTATAGAGTTTTAGTAGGCCTGTCTTGGTTACGGGGAACAGATGCGTTGTCTATTGGTCCGACTGTTTGTGCTAGTGCACTGTGTATTGAACGGGATATTTAGAGTGATTAATTTTATATTGACTATATAAATTAATTTACACTCCAATATTATTATGAATAGTGCTTATACTCTTAATCTTGAAATAATTATTGATTTGCATATATTTAATATTCGTTGTTTTGATTTATTAGAGGGTGCGATCTTATATGGATCTATATTTCCTGTGAGTTGGATAGCAGTATTATTTATATGCTAAATATTAATTATTAATGGAATCCACGTCCCGAAAGATAGGGATTGACGATACCCCCTTAAGAAAGTTTATAAGTTTTGACCAGGCCAAACCCTACAGGTGGATTTAATTATCCGACGGTCAAATAAGTTAAGAAGAAGGGTTTAAGAAATATCAAGATACCGATTAAATTAAATTGTCAGTAATTAAATTTAATTGGCGAGTATCGAGAATCTTAACGTGGGGAAAAATGGTAAACATTTAATAACAGAAGCTCAATGCTATATGATTTTGAGATTAAGGGTCAGAGTGCAATTATAGTTCTCAAGTGGTGTGAACTGTAATTCAGTGTTTTATGAAAATTACAGAAATAGTTGCTGATTTTTCATAATTGCAGATACCGCTATGAGGTTTGCTTAATTGCAGAAACCGCTGATACGTGTCTGTATTTCACTAGAGTCTTACTCATAATTACTCTCCAGATCCTTGCTGTAACCCTATAATATGCGGATAGGCTGAACCAGTTTTATAACTTGTCTTCTAAGACTAAAGCTGTCTTAGTTCTGCCGGTACGAGTTTTCGGAGGATTATAATCCACGCTATATCTGGGAATCGCATAAGGGAATACAGTAGAAGATCTGACAGGAGTTTCAACTCGGATTCAAATTGTAGTTGAAGATTCGATCGATAAAAAGGTATTCTTCTAAATTAACTTCCGATGTACGGGTTTTATTTTGATCGTTCGTCATCAAATGTTTTAGCTGGAGTGTAACGACCCGGTACTGACCCTAGTTATAACAACCCAATTGATAACAACCCGTGTAAAGACCCAATCTAAACCCTAAGTGTTAGTAACGGATAGTCCACGAGACCATAGAACACAGAAGAAGTTCATAACCCTAACTCGATTCGAAATCCTTAAGTTCGGCCCGAAAACCCTAAAATAGTCCAAAACTCATGAAAAAAACCCTTAACACCTGGAGAGTCTTCCAACATTCTAAATGAAGTAAATATCATAAAATAATGAATTAAAAATCAAAATTTCTTATAAATATGGTAAAATGACCATTTTGCCCCTACTACAGCAAAAAATCTTAAAAAATCAAATTTTGACACATGGATACCTTAAATCAAGAATTTAAGTACAATTAATTAGAACAAAAAAATTAACATCAAAAATGACAAAAATACCCCTTAGCGGACGACCACCTTGGAAAGTGTGCTAAAAAGTGAATTTTTACTTTCTTTTTAGCTTAAAATGGATAGAAAGGTATTAAATTAAGTATTATGATGATTCAATACTTGTTAAACAAATAATATACATAATAATATAGTGTCATAGGTCAATAAAAGAAAATAAATCATTATTGAAATTCATACACAACAAAATAAGTCAAAAATTCATATTGTCAAAATTGCTTAATTTGACTTAAAAGACTACATCTATTTAATCAATTGCTATGAGAACTATGATAATACATGAAAATAATATATTTCTCATAAACATATTAAAATAATAAGTCTCAGTAGAAAATGACACCAAAAAGATATATCAAATTAACTTTTAATGTATTTTCTTGTACAAAGGGGCATGAAAATGAAGAAAAATCCCTTGATTGATGGGGGATCAGATTTTTGTCCCCCCAAACTTACCCTAGCTGTATTTTAGCTTCCCCAAATCTGATTTTGTCCCCTCAAAGCTTGAAACAAATTAAATGAGCCATGTGAAGTGGAAGAGAAGATGGAGAGAAAAAGTACTTATAATTAATCTTTTGTCCCCTCCATGTTCCCTAGCCTTTGCCTATATAAACCAACCCAAACACCTTCTTCTTCCCTTCATAATTTCGTGCAAGAGAGGGAGACAAACCAGACTTCTTGCCCTTGAGTGCTTATGAGAGTTTGAGGGAGAAAAAGGAAGAAAGGACGAAAATATCAAGGAGAGGAGTTTTTCTAAAGCCAAGCCCTTCCATGCCACCATCCCTTGAGCTCTCAAACAAGTAAGTAAAACCTCTAAACCTTGTGTATAAGATCCCTCAAAATATCCCCCAACACATCCCTTCAAACACTCCAAGAACCAAGAGCCAAAATTAAACCGAAAAGGCGTCGTAGTTGAAAATTTAGGATTGTTATGTTTATGAATGATATGAGATGTTGTTGTGTGATGTTATCTTTGAGTTTGATAACTTCTAAGTGTGCTGGAGTTTTGATATTAAAGTCTAAAACACAAGCATGCAAAAAAATAGAACAAAAACTTGACATGACATAAGTAGAAGACTTGGATCCTAAGAGGCTTAATTTTTGAGAACTTTAATTTTCTACCCGGAGATTTGAATTGCCATAACTCAATGTGAAAAAGTGATCTAAGCATGTTTTTTATGTCCAGAGTTATATTTTTGTGTTATCTTTCATCCAAAGTTGGTTTCAGCCCATTTTTATAACTAGAACGCAAGATATTGCAATTTTACCAAAGTGTGTCATTTTTCGATCAGTCAACACTACCGACTTGGAAACCCTAATTTAAAATGAGATCTAAACTTTGGTCAAAACGTGAAAATTGAAAATAACATGTATATCTATCTACCCACCAAATATGAGAACCACATATTGAGTTTTGTTAGATAAAAACTCATTTGAAAGTCTCCATTGTGTTTCGGCCCCCAAGGAACATTCTGTTACATATTTTTATATAACTCAAAACTCCTATTTTTAGTGACTTATTCCAAACGTGGTCTACATGAATATTGTAGCTAATCTATTGACATATTTTCTGGGCAAACATCAGACCTTAAAGTCTCGGAATGATACCCCAAAACCATTTTAAACCCTCTGTCTGAAACCGGCTAAACAGTCTAACTCGTTAAAATGGCCAAACAGTCTAATTTGTTTTGGAAGCTGACAGAATCTACTTTTTAAAATGGCCAAACAGTCTAATTTGTTTCAAACAACTACCCTTAACTCTAAACATGAAACTTGTAGAGAACATGTTAAAATAGAACATACTAAAAAATGGGCTCATTTGGACTTGAAATGATACCCCAAAACCTAGACCAACAGAAGCATAATTTTGGTAAAATCTTGAGAAAAGTGCTGAACCATTTTTACTTAATATAAATTGTTCAACCATTTGCCTTAGGTTTTGGCCTCAGTATTAAACATGAGAGTTGTTAAAAATATTTTTATCTAAATAGGGTTTAAAAATCATAACTTGATTCCAAGTCTAGATACCCCAAAATCTTGTCGGCCCTTTTAATTTTATACTTGACTTTTGGCTTTAAAATTTGTGAAGTGTATGTGTGAGTGCACTTCACTATGTGACCTGAATTTTTGTATGATGTTTGATTTGAAATAGTTGATTCATGTTTTAAGTGAATGTATGATGATTTAGAATTCATGCAATCACGTTGGATCATATCTTAAAAAATTTTAGCTTGTGTTTCACATACTTGTACCTTATGCTTTGTGAGTTGTACCATGAATCTTGCCATGCTAGTTGATGCCATGCTATAGATGGTTGTGTTTGAGATCCATACCATACATCATTGACATTGTCACTTGCTTCCTGGAATATTGGAGTCCATCTGTGCAAACCGTTGTAGGGATGGGCTGTATTAGGATTGTCATTATTGATTCTAAGTCTAGGGCGTCCCTGGTTGCCATTTTCGATAATGTTTTGGGATGAATTCCCCTTGTGCACCCTGGACGTGTCCCCGGTGTTACAAAATTGATTTATACACTCTGGGCGTGTCCCCGGTATATGAAATGATTTACGGATATTGTTGGGAACCATGGGTTCGTCGCTAGCATTCTGATTTTGATAGCTTGGACTTTTGGGTTGACACGGGCGAAGGCATCACGAGTCTTAAGGTGGGACAAACTGCTTGGGATGAATTCCCTTTGTACACCTTGGGCGTGTCCCCAGTGTTACAAAATTGGTTTATACACCCAGGACGTGTCCTCGGTGTTTGAAATGGTTTATTGAATATTGTTGGCGTGGAGTATGGCGCGGACCCCACGCTGTTGCCATTGAGTAAAACAGTTATGGCATGACACCAGGCGATGTGGTTACTATTCACAATGAGGCACGATGATGGATTTGGTGATCAAATACCCATGAAAATCTACTCTGGTGATTTCCGGTGTGGAATTCCTGTTATAATCAAGGTGCATGTTGGGTTGGGCATCTGCATTTCATACATGGCATCTCATATACGCATGCTTATTGACTTATCTGCTATCCTGTCATAAATTTGTCTGTCTCATTGACTATAAACTGTACTAGATGTTATATGGCATGTGTTGTAGTGAATTTTGTGCCGTGAGATTAGTTAGAAGGTTAGAGTGTTTCCCTTCTAGGCCTTGGCTCATGGCATTCATGCCACTGGTGAGGAAGAGTTCTTGGAGGAAGTCATCCCAGAGGGAGAAGAAGAGTTTGAAGAACAAGGTGAGTTTCAAGAGCACGTGGATCCTGCTGATGCACCCTGAGGCGTCGAGACCTCTACTTTTATGCTTATGTTCAGTTCTCTCGTGCTTAGTGTAATTTTTGAAATTTCTTAGTGAAATTGTAATGGTTATGTATTTTTTAACGGTTCAGAACTATTTTATAATGTAATAATTAACGTATATAAATATGAATGAATAGCTTGAATACTCCTTTATTTATATTTATGTATGTCCCGATGTGCCCAGATGACGAGGCGTCACAGTTGGTATCAAAGCTTAGGTTTAGTGAACTTTTAGGCTTGGGTTATCGGAAACCACGCATTCTGTCACGTTGGAACTCTGTAGGAGGCGTTGGATTAATTATTATTATCATCTATGCATTATAAGAACTACAATTTACTGCGTCTAAGTCTTATAGCGAGTCGCGTCAGAACGTTACCGGGATCAAAAGCAGCAAGGAATCTACATGCAAAAGGAGAGTAAGGGCATCGAGATCGAAGATCGGAGATTCATGCAACGAGTTACCTTATTTTAAGGGGGCTAGATAGGAGTACGTACTTGGAGAAATTTTAGATATCACCTCGAGAGACACCGTTAGAACCCCTCGATTTCGTCCTTATAAGTCGTTTTCTCAATTACCCCAAGCCTTGGTGTCAACATTTTGAAATTCTTTTGTATGTCCTTCCTTCTTATATCATCAGTCCTCAATGGTACTGTCAAGTGTCATTTGCCAGTAACTCTTATGAACCCAAGTCTTGTTGATAACCCTATTCAAAATTCAATTCTAAAAAGTACCCATGTCCTCAAGTTTTCATGCCTCGATAATGACCAGTATTCGTATTTAATTCTCCTCCGATTCAAGTCATCATCCTTGAACTAACTCTTTTCTTGTAGAACACACTATCATTTTTTTGCTAAGTACCCATTCCAAACATTCTACATTGGTAAAATTTTTTGCCATCGTTCACTTCTCTCGATTTTGAAACCACAATATGTTGCAGTGATTTTGTGAAAATTCTTTATACACTTGAAATCTCTACCAGGGAAGTAAACTTGGATGCTTGAATTGAAGTACGTTAGGCCGACGTAACTTCAGGACAAATAGGCTCCCCATTTTTCTTAAACATCTCTTTTATCATAATCTTATTATACTAGATTAGTTCAGAGGACACTTGTTTAAAGTATTGTTCACTATTCTCCTTTTGTTTTTCCTACATTTGAATCCCAAATGCTCCTCAACTTGTGTTAATGGTAATTGCCTTAACCATGACCATTTAACCTCATCAACCTATCTTTGAACTACCTGGGTTCCACCCTAAGACGTTCTAACCCCGCGCATATTTTTGACTGTCGACCTTCAAAATCTTGCCCTATAGATCTATGAGTAATAACAATCGTCAAGATATTGCGTCATTAGGCCTTAGCGCTTTCACGAAAAACTGAGATGATGCACGAAAACCTCTTAACACCTCTTCAAGTGTGAAGTAGATTTCTTCTTGATGTTACGACTTAGAATATCTTTCAACGTCAACGTTTAACAAAGTTTTTAAGATCAAGACTCCCGTTACAAGAATGGTTAAGTAAGGGCTTATTCAACTAACTATATCTTTTTGAAGGTCCCGACAAATACGACTGTACCATCAACAATCAAAAGTAAAAAACGACGACTTCACACCAAGGGATTCACGACACCACCATATGGCACAATTTAACTTTCCCTGATTAGTTCATAGTTGATCCACCTATTTCGATAAATCGGGAAGCACAAGATTTATACCGGTAATAAGAAAGTGAAAATGAGAAACAACCTCGAACTCATGATAACCTTAGTACGCTAGCAAAGGAGGTATGTCTATGTATATCAATATTCACGTCGGCCTTCCCGTCGAAGTGTTAGAGTCCGAGTTTTGCCATCACTATCAAAGAACGGAGAATCTTGATCACAATAATGAACATTTGAAGCCTGATGGAGAATTAACCACCAAATCACAATGGATCACATGATAAGGTAATTACCACAACCATATCTTTTATCATGTTCGTTTTACCCTAAAATGACTAACTACCTGAGAAAACGATCAAGTTATTAGAAGATTCAAACTCAATGTTGTAGCACATCAAGAACGTACGATAGAGGCCAAGAGGAACGGAACAACCTTTGGAAAGACTAGAGAGAAAATGAAAGCATATGATTACGGACTTCGTCATCAGGATTATCAAGATCACCTTAGAGACCGGTAACTCTTTATTGAAGTAATTCAAGGATTTGAGTGTCTAGGAGTTTGTGGAAATAGTGAGTCCCATTGACGTTGAAGATTGTTTGATGGGTGAAGTGCGCATTTTAGATAGACCGAGCTGTTCACGTGGTAGGTTCTTATGGTATCGATTTGTTTCGTTTGGTGTCTAGACAGTGTAACTCTTATGGAGTGGTATTTGGTTTCCGTTGTGGTATCGGTGCGAGTCGCAAGGAAGTTGCTTTTAAAAACCTTTGTGATGTGCCCTGTCAGAGCAAGTTTGTTTAGATTACTGAGTAAATGTTGCTTATATGAAGAAGGATTTTCTTGTGGGAGCATGTGAACTCTATGTATGAGAAGTTGAAGGGTGATAGAATTTTGTTGTTTCTGGTGGAGTTGCGTAGCAACTCAATGTGAGTACGTAGGAGGAATATGTGTTTGACTGATAAGA
>JAULJZ010169959.1:0-24615 GCA_032270985.1 Heliamphora pulchella
AAATTGTCAGTAATTAAATTTAATTGGCGGGTATTGAAAATCTTAACGTGGGGAGAAATGGTAAGCATTTAATAATATGAGCTCAATGCAAGATGATCTTGAGATTATGGGTTAGACTGCAATTATAGTTCTTTAGTGGTGTGGACTGTAATTTAGTGTTTTATGAAAATTACAGAAACCACTGCTAGTTTTCCATAATTACAGATACCGCTATGAGGTTTTCTTAATTGCAAAAATTGCTAATACGTGTCTGTGTTCCACTAGAAGTCTTACTCATAATTACTCCCTAGGTCCCTACTGTAGCCCTATAAATATGCAGGTAGGTAGAACCAGTTTCATAACTTGTCTTTCAAGACTAAAGCTATCTGGTTTCTACCGGTACGAGTTCTCGATAGTCCATAGCCCACACTACAATCGAGAATCGCATAAGAGAATACAGTAGAAGGTCTGACAGGAGCTTCAACTCGGAATCAAATCGTAGTTGATGAATCGACCGATAAAAAGGAATTTTTCTAAATTAACTTTGGTTGCACAGGTTTTATTTTTGATTGTTCGACGTCAAAAGTTTTATCTAGAGCCCATTTTGGCGTTTGCCCATCTAGTTAATTTTTACCGAAAATCGTTTGCAAAAATAATGATCTTGACAGTTTTGCCTCCAACAATTCGAGCTTAATTCAAAACATGAAACTTGTAGATAAAATGTATATCTTGCTGTCCACCAAAATAGAGCCTTAAACATTGATATTTGATAGGTCAAAACACAACTCAAAATTACTATTGTGAATCTGTGATTGATAGAGCCCTCTTTCACATGTTTTTATATGACCTGAAACCCATGTTTTTAGTGACTAAATCCAAAAGTGGTCTTCATTCAACGTGTAGATGCCATATTGAACTATTTACTGTCCAAATATTAGACCCAGATACCCATGGATGGTCCCTCAAACCATTTGTAAACTCTCTGTTGTAACTTGATTCTGTTGAGCATTTTGTAGCTGACTAAACCCATTTTATAAAATGGCCAATATCTTTAACTTGTTTCCAATAACTATCCTTAGAACTATTTATGAAACCTGTAGGGGACATATTGAACTAGAACATATCCAAAAATAAGACCTGTAGGACTTGATTTGGTGCCCCAAAATTGAGGTCAACTGAGGCATATTTTCTGCACATCTTTCTGTAAAGTGCTGAATTATTTTCTCTTAAATGAAACTAATAACCCATTTTCCTTAGGATCTAATCTTAGTGTTAAACATAAAAATTGTAGAAAATATTTTTACCTCAATGGTGTCCAAGAAACAAAACTTAATTTCATGTCTAGGTACCCCAAAACACTATTGTCCTTTTTAAATTGATACTTGAAAATTGACCCTTAAGTTGTTAAGTGTGTGGTTGACATGTTTTTATTGTGGGACTTAAAGTATATGTTTTAATTGATATAAATTGGATGGTTAACGTTTTAGAATGATTATATGATGATTAGAATTCCTGTTACTAAATTTAAGCCACGTCTTATGAATTGTAACTTGTGCTTCACATCCTTGTACTTCATGCTTTAATGAGTTGTACCATATGATATGTTGGGTTGTACAATTTGCCATGCTTAGTTGCATATCATGCCATTGTTAGTTGTACTTCGGAATATAAGTTTTTATATCATGAGCATTGTAAGTGTGGCACTAGAGACATCTTGTGGGTTACCCCTTGTATATTTCTGAGTTGTATCTTGATATAGTTTATGTGGGGGAAGGCAGACTTTTTTATCTTGATTAGTGAGTCTTAGTTGATGGGGGTGTTGACAATGAGCCATATATGTCCTGAGCCGTGTCACATCCTAAGCCGAATGCCAGCTATACGCCACCGTGATCGGGAACGTTGGTGTATAAGAGTCTAACATATGAGAATGTAATGGTGTCACTCAAAATTTGATTGGTTGATTTATAATCGGGTTGGGAAAATGCATTTGCATTGCACTATTTATTACCTACATAATTAGTTACTTAATACTTACTTGTTTACTGTATTTATATCTTTGCCTGTCTCTTTGATTTATAAATGCTTTAAGTGTTGTATGAAATGCGTTGTAGTGAGTTTGTACCTTGAGATTAGTTAAAGAGTTTAGAGATTTTTCTTTTTGGTTTTCGCTAATGGCATTTGTGCCATAAGTGAAAAGGAGGAGTTCTTAGAGGAAGTTGCCCCCGTAGAAGCCCCCGAAGAAGAAGAAGGTTTTGAAGAACAGGGTGAGTGGCAGGAGCTAGTGAACCCCAACAAAGCTTCCTGAAGATTCGAGTTTTCTCCTTTTGTTCTTTTTGTTTAGTCTCCCTATGCTTATTATAATTTTTGTAAATCTTTTGCGAAACTATAATCGTTATGTACTTTTGAACAGTTCAGAACTCTTAATGATGTAACATTTATGATATGTAAATATGAATGAATGGCTTCTATACTTATGTATGTCCCGACGTATCTGGAGGACGGGGTGTCAGTTGGTATGAAAGCCTAGGTTTAGTGAACCTTCAGGCCTTGGTTTATGGGAAACCATGCGTTCTGTAGCGTTGAAGCTCTGTGACATACGTTGTATTAATTATTATTATCATCTATACATTATAAGAACTAAAATTTGCTACGTCTAAGTCTTATAGAGAGTCGTGTTAGGATGCTACCAGATTTAGAATTAGTAAGGAATCTACATGCAAAAAATGAGTAAGGGCATCTAGATCGAAGACCAGAGATTTATATAACGAGTTATCTTATTTTAAGGAGGGTAGATAGGAGTACGCACTAAGAGAAGTTTCAGATATCACCTCGAGAGCCACCATTAGAACACCGCAACTTCATCCTTATAAGTTCCTTTCGCATTTATCCCAAGCCTTTTTGTTAAAACATGTACCTATTTGAAGTTCTATGTGTATCCTTCCTTCTTCTATCATCAGTCCTCAACGGTACTGCCAAGTGTCATTTGTCTGTAACCCTTATGCACCCAAGTCTTGTTGATAACCCTATCAGAAATTTAATCCTAGAAAGTGCCCTTGTCCTCAAGTTTTCATGCCTCGATAATAACCAGTATTCGCATTTGATTCTCCTTCAATTCGAGCCATGATCCTTGAACTAACTCTTCTTTTGTAGAACTCGATATCAATTCTTTGTTAATTACTCATTCCGAACATTCAACATTGATAAAATCTTTTGCCATCATTCATTTTCTCTCGATTCTGAAACCACAATCTGTTGCAGTGATTTTGTGAATTCTTTGTACACTCTTGAAATCTTTACCAGGGAAGTAGACTTAGATGCTTGAATTGAAGTACGTTAGGCCGACGTAACTTCAAAACAAATATCTAGTTTGGCTGTCTATTGCTTAACATCTATTTTACCAGAATCTAATTGTACTGGATTAGTTCTGAGGACATTTGTTTAAGTATTGTTTACTATCCTCCTCTTGTTTCACCTATATTTGAACCCCAAATGACCACTCAATTGGTGTCAATGGTGACTGCCTTAACTATGACTATTTGACCTCATCCAACCTATCTTTTGAACCATCTAGGAATCTTTCCTTGAATCTCGGTAAAGAACTTGTTCACCTTCCCTAAGCCATTCTAACCCCCAGCCACATTTCGTGCAGTATAGTACATCATTTGAAATCCTCGACTAAACGCTTGACCACTGGCCGCCCCAAGTCGCCTCTCCTAAGATCTAGATCGATGATAAATAATAGTTATTAGAGTTTAGCACTTTCACAAGAAACTCAGATCATGCGCATCCTTAGAAAAACCACCTGGCGCATCATCGAGTCACAAAGCAGATCTTTACTTGGAGTTGTAACACAGAATGTTTGCCAACGTCTGCATTTAATGTGTTTTGAAGATTAATAACCCCGATTGCAAGAACTGCTAAGTAGGGCCTCATGCAACATCTTTAACGTGGGACTACGCTATTAAAGTCCAATGGTTTTATCCACACCCATTCTAGTTGGACCCCTATGTGTTATGTACCTCGCTCTTTGTAATCGTTCTAAGAAAAATTTATATTCTCAACCAGTTATGTACTCGAACTTGAATGCTATGAAATAAAAATGAATAAATCTTAAATTAACGCCACATGATCTCAAAACCTAAAGACAATCAAGACTTTAAAAAGATGATTCACAAGCTGCAATACCTTCCCTCTTTATTCAGATGGCAGGTAGACGACCTAACAATCAGCGGCCAGTAGATGGACTTGTAGATGAAGAAGCGCCAGGGTTAGCCTAGGTCTTGCGTGAGCTTGCCACTAGCATTAACCGTCCTCACATCCGAGATAGGGCATGGATCTTATCAGAACTCAAAAAATAATGAGCCCCTACGTTCAAGGGAGGAGCTGACTCGAGAGTAGCTAAAGAATAGCTGAGAGCTGTTAAGAAGTTATTTGCCGATTGAGTAGCTCTAGCAGCACACCTACTGGAATGAGAGGCCGACTACTGGTGGTCTATGATTAACAACACCCAAGATGTAGTAGCTCTGACCTGAAATCAATTTGAAGAATTATTTTTGAAAAAGTACTTCACAGCTCCCTTTCGATAGGGACAAGTCAGAGAATTTCTGTAGCTAAAATAAGGATCTATGTCAGTAACCTAGTACGACAATCGCTTCGAAGAGTTGAGCCAATTCATAGCGACCATCATACCTGACGAAGAATCAAGGGCATGAAAGGTTGAGTGGGGTCTAAAACCCTCTATTTGAACTAGTGTCATCTTCTTATAGCTTTCGAATTACACTCAAGTTGTACAAGCAGTCCTATTGGAGGAAACAAACTTAGCTGACTCTAGAATGAGTTGGAGTCGAAGAAAGGAGAGTGTTGTTTGATTCTAGAGCATCCCATTCTTTCATATCTTTGACAAGTATGCAATTTCTGCCCTTGGAACCCGAAGTGTTTGATCAAACTCTAAGTATCAATATACTCTTAGAATATCACATGCGAGTAGGCTTTGTTTGTAGAACGTGCACGCTAAGAGTACTAACACCCTCATGCCATGCGACCCGTGAGTCATGAATTTTAACGAATACGATGTGATTCTCAGAATGGACTGGTTCTCTAGACATCACGCTATCACCGACTTCCGATAGAAGAAGATATGGGCACGAGTAGAGAATGGCACAATCATACGGTTTCAAGGAGAACGACGTGAAAACCTGACACCGAGTAATGCAAAGGTGTGTAGATCAAGAAACTTCAACGAAAGATTAGTTTACAGGCTCATCGATACAAATGCCTTGTCAACGACCGAGTTACCATGAGTTGTATGTGAACACAGGGACGTAACTTCGAGGAGAGCTCAGTAGAGATCTAAACCAAGGTACTTCAGAAGAAAAGCAATTCGATTAATAGAAGCTCTAGGGCAGCACCACGGAAGTGAGAAAACTAACTTGAAGATGAGAAGGCACAATGCCAGTAAATCATCCCCAACTTTTCACACGATGAAGTACGAGACGAAACTTTAAGGACAAAATTTGTTTAAGGGGGGTAGATTGTAACGACCCGGTTCGGACCCTAGTTATAACAACCCTATTGGTAATGACCCATGTAAAGACCTAGTTCAAACCATAGTATTAGCAATGGTTAGCCGACGAGATCTTAGGTCACTAGAAGATCGAAAACCCTAATTCAATCCGAAAATCCTAATTCAATCGAGAAACCCTGAAGAGACCAAATGCTCAAAGACAAAATCCTAATAGTCAGAGAAGACTCCTAACATCCTAAATTAAGTAAATAACATGGAATATTAAATTAAAATCTAAAAAATTCTCATAATTAGGGTAAAATAACTATTTTTTTCCTAGTACAGTAAAAAGTCTTAAAAATTTAAATTTTGACACATGGACACCATAAATCGAATATTTAAATACAATTAAGTAACAAAAGACAAAATAACATAAAAAAATGACAAAAATGCCCCTAATGGCCGGCCACATTGGAGTATGTACCCAAAAAGTTACTTTTTGCAATTTTTAAGCTAGAAAATGAGAAATAATTGTACAAATTAAGCATTATTATGATCCAAGACTTTTTAAACAAGTAATATATATAATAATAAAATATTATAGGCTAACAAAAGAAAACAAATCATTAATAAAGTTCTTGCACACTAAAATAAGTCAAAAATCTAATTTTTGTCAAACTAGCTTACTTTGACTTAAAAGCCTATACCTATTTAGTCAATTGTTATAAAAATTATAATAAACCATAAAAATACTACATTAATCATACATGTACTAAAATAATAGATTTTAGTAGGTAGGGACATAAAAAAGATACACTAAATTAATTTTTTAGGCATTTTTTTACACAAAATGGTACCAAAACAAAATTTAAACCCAAATTAATGCAAAATAAACTTTCGAGTCTCCCAAACAAGCCCCAGCCGAAATTCCAACTGCCATAATCTGAAAATATCTTCTCAAATAGAGCAACAAGTGCATGCAACCAATCAAAATTAAAAGAAATGAGAAAATGACTTACACATCCATGATGAAACCCACCAACTCCTTTCCTATAAAAAACAAGCCAAACACACCTCATTTTCACCTTCATGGTTCGGTCAAGAGAGAGGGAGGTCAGATTGTGAGTGTTCTTGAGTGTTCATAGAAGTTTGAGAGAAAAAAGAAAAAGAAAAAGAAGAAGGGTCCAAGAAAGAAAGGTAATTGGAGACTATAGTACATAAAGTTAAGTCCTTTAGTCATCCACCATTCATCAAGCCCTCAAACAAGTAAGCAAAATCTTTGAATTTTTCATCCAATATCACTCTAAAACTCCTCTCAACTCATCTATTAAAACACAACTAAGAATAAGAATAGAAAATGGACTAAAAAGGTGTTGTAGTAAAAAAAACTAGAATTGTTCATGGTTTTTATGGTGAAAAATGGGTTTGCATGTTTGTATCCATGATTTGTGTTGCTTTTATAATCTCTAGAACAATGATATGTAAGTCATAAACACATGCATGCAAAGAGATAGGATCAAATTTTGACATTACATGAGCTAGGAGGCTAACACCCGTAAAAGCCTAATTTTTGAGCTATTTGACTATCTGCCCCAAAATTTAATCTATCATAACTAAATGTAGAAACATGATCTAAGTATGATTTTTATGTCTAGATCTAGGTTTTGAAGGTATCTTTCACACAAAATTGGTTTGAACTGATTTCATTAAGTAGAACTCGAGATGTCCATTTTTACTAAAGCGTGTTAGTTTTTAACCACCCAGAATTGCAAACATAAACCCCTTAGTTTTGAATGAGATACGAACTTAGTTCAAAACATGAAACTTGTTAAAGCTCTTACACACTTAATAAAGCCAAAATGACACATCTAGTCAAAATAGCTTAAAGTAGCTTAAAGGCCTATATTTAAATAATTAATTGTTGTCAAAATTTTTATAAATTATAATAATAATATTAAAATAATTCATTTTAGTATATTAGAAGACCAAAAAAATATATCAAATTAATTTTAAAAACACTTTCTTAGACAATGTAGTTCCAAAACACCACCAAATAAGCAATTAAAGTAAACATTAAGCACTTTGAGCTACCAAACAAGGCCTAGCCAAAATCCCCATATGATTTTCTAAAAATTTATATCTCAAATTTCTTAAAAAGCCTCCACCTAACATGCAACCAATTAGAAATTAAAGAATTCAAAAATTTCCTTACACATTAATCATTTTGCCTCCACTAAAATTTCCTATAAATAAGACACATTTTCCTCCACTTTATCCTTCATGTTTCGGTCATATAAAGAGAGAAAGACTAGATTTCGAGTGTTTAAGTATTCTTCAAAATTTGGGAGAAAATAAGGAAGAAAGAAGGAGAAAAAAGAAGAAGGATCTAAGGAGGAGCTAGGAGATCTTCTAAAGCCAAGTCCTAGTCTACCTTCCACCATTTTCTAATATTTCTAAGGTAAAAAATACTTCAAAACTCTCTGATTAAACCCACCTCAAACTCCCTCAATCCATCTCATAAAATAGAATAAAAAACAAGAATCAAACTATGGAAAAAAAAAGTGTCATGCTAGAAAAATATGGACTATTCATACTTTTTGTGATATGATATGTGTGTGCATGTTCAGATTCTTGAGTCTTATGATTTCTATGAGTTCTGGAGTTTTGATATATAAGTGTATAACTGTGACACCCTGTTCCCCGGGCATGTCGGGATATATGTAACTATAAATAAAGGACATATTCTAATCGAATATTCATAGATACATAAGAGAGTTACTACATCATTAACGGTTAAGAGTTTGTTCAAAATACTTAATAATTACAGTCATTTAGAAAATTTCAACAAAAGTTACAATATGCCCATGGAAAACTGAACAAAAGATCCAAAAAGTAGATATCCTACATCTTCAAGCTGCGTCATTGGGGTTAATCGGCTCCTGCCACTCTCCCCCTTCTTCGTAGTCTTCTTCCTCAACGAACACGCCTTCCTTAAAAGGTCCTTCTTCTTTACCTGTGGCACGAATGCCATGAGCTAGAGCCCAGAAACAAATTCTCTAAACCGCCTAACAAACTCACAACAAGATATCCTACAATACATATCGTATAATACCCAATACAAATTTAAGGGGGTAAAGATATAAACAATTTATAATTTTCAACAGAATAAGCACATACAAGAACAGTGGTGCAAGTGCGTGATGTAGATGAATGTAATGCAGATGCCTAACCCAAAGTACTTCCAGAACAGTATCATGAATTTCATGCCGGGAATTACAGAGTAGACTTGATGGTATGTTGATCACTTAACCTATGCTAGCCTCGTTGTGAAAGATAAACACTCGCCTTGGCTACATACCTCAGCCGTTTTACTCAATCAGCCGTTTTATCAACCACCCTTATACAGGCCAACTGTCCCACATTAAGTACTAGGATACTCGTTAAGCGTTAACCCAAAGTCTAATTAAAGCTAGTGACGAACCCATGGTGCCTAAATCCCCTTTTTATAATAAAAATCTCCAATTCAATTTCAATATGGCAACCAGGGACGTCCTAGATCCACAACCACTGAATAAATAATTTCCATGTCACTCAACCCAATTGAAGGATACGAAAGGGACTCCGATAACCCAAGATGACATGTAGAAATGTTCATGATGTGCAATATTCTTTTCGTGTGCAGTTAATCATTCTATGACATATAAATATGATATGGCACATGGTACGACTTGCTAAAGTATCACGTACAAGTATGTGAAGCATAATCATAATTTATACAACATAGAATCGAACCATCAGCATGAATTCATTTAATCGAAAGTATCATTTTCATACACTAATTACTCTCAAAGTTCATATAAGGTTCACATACTCAAGTTCTATAAGTAACACGTCATTCGAACACTTAGCCAATTTTAGGTAATTGTTTAATTACTAGTTTTAAAATTGCGACAGTGTTTTTAAGTACTTAGACCTAGATTTAATTTATGATATTTTAACACCTCTTATATAAACATATTCCCTACAATGTTCATGTTTATCACTAAGGTTAGATCCTAGGGCACGGGGGTCATTTATTTTATTTAAGTAAAAATCGTTCAGCATTTTACAGAGAAAAACACAAAAATTGGGCCTATGTTGGTCACTATTTTGGGGCATCAATTCAAGGACTCAAGGTCTGATATTTGATGAGGTTTTAGCTTAAGATGTACCCTACAAGGTTTATATTTTATGCTAGGGCAAGTTGCTTGGAAAAAGACTGAAAATGTTTTCAATTTATAAAAAGGGTTTAGTTAGCTTAAACAGGGTTTGCATAATGTGTTTTTAACAGAGAGTGCTCGAAACATTTGGGGTATCATCCGAGGGTATTTTGGGCTGGTTTTTGCCAGTAATTAGTTTAATATGTTAGCGACAATGTTCATGTTTACCAATTACGGATTTGGCTTCTAAAGAGTTGGGTTTTGGGTCTCTTAAAATGTGTGACAGAGAGGTCTATAAGTCACTGAATCTCAATAGTGACTTTGGAAGATGTTTTGACCCATCAAGACTTCATATTTTTGGCTCATATTTGGTGGACAAAAATATAAATATGTTATCTACAAGTTTTATGTTTTGACCCAAACTCGGTTCTCATTCTAACTTAAGGTTTGTAGGTCTGCAACTCAAGGTGGTCAAGATCTAATACTCTTTGGAAAAAATGACATATCTGGAGTTTTACCCAACGAAATCACTTCAAACCAATTTTTTATGACCGATAACTCAAAAAGATAGGTCTTTACATAAATATCACTTTAAGATCATTTTTATATATTTAGTTATGATGTTTTAAAGTCGGTGGCATAATGTTGATAAGCCTAGAAAATTAGGTTACCTAGGATTTTGATGACTTAGCTCACGCGGTGTCCATTTTTATTGTGTTTTTTTTGCATGCCTGTTATAAGCTCACATAAATCAAAACTCCAGAACATGTTTAAACCATAAAACTAAAAAATATACACATGCAAACACATGCAAAACTTGTTCATATATAAGCAGCCCATAAATTACTCATACGACGCCTTTTTGAGTTATTCTTTGTTTTATTCTTTTAGGGTTGATTATAAAGATTGATTGAAGGTTATCTTATGCGAGAATATCATAGGATTTTAGAGAGTTTTCTTACCTTGTTGAATGCTCAAATGGTTGTAGGAGAATTGGATTTAGCTTCAATGCTCCTTCCTTGATCATTTCCTCCTTCCTTCTTTCTTCTTCTCTCATTCTTCTCTCTTAAAACACTTAGATAATTTTTATAGTCTCTTAATTTTTATAGTCTCTCTCTCACCCTCTCAGCCATACCATATGAAGGAGGAGAGTGCTTGGGCTGTGTTTATTATAATTTTTATAATAAAAATTATAATGGAAAACAATAATTGCTTGGAAGCTTTATTTTGAATTTTCTTCAATTTTTATTGGTTGCATGGGAGGTGGGAGTTGTTTGAGAAATTATATTTCAGATTTTTGCAGATGGGGTTTCAGCTGGGATCTGTTTGGGAAGACCAAAAGCTGTTTTGGATTTAATTAGGGTTTTAAAGTGTATTTTGGCACCATTTTGTGAAAGAAAATTTATAAAATAATAATTTTATATATCTTTTTGGTATCTAAACCTACTAAAATCGATTATATTAATATATTTATAATTAATTTAGTCTTTTTATGATTTATCATAATTTTGATAGTAATTAATTAAATAGTGTAAACTTTTAAGCTAAATTAAGCTAGTTTGACTAGAATTGACTTCTGGACTTATTTATTATGTAGAGATTTTAAATAATCATTTTTTTGCTTTTGTTGACCTATATTATTATATTATTATGTATATTACTTGTATAAAAAGTATTAGGTCAAAATAATGCTTAATTTATACATATTTTTCTCATTTTTAAGCTTATAAAGGTAAAAAAGTAGCTTTTTGGACACAAATTCCTAGGTGGCTAGTCATGCAAGGGCAATTTGATCCTTTTTAATGTTATTTTGTATTTTATTAATTAATTGTATATAAATATCTGATTTTGGGTGTCCATGTGTCAGTTTTTTAAAATTTTAAGATTTTTTGCTGTACTAGGGGCAAAATGGTCATTTTATCCTAATTATGACAATTTTTGATTTTTAATTATATATTCTATGTTATTTACTTAATTTAAGCTGTCTCAGGAGTTTTCTGAGTATTAGGGCTTTGTCTCTGAGTATTGGGTCTTTTTAGGGTTTCTGGGTCAAATTAGGGTTTTCGGATTGAGCTAGGGTTTCTCTCATTCCTGCAGCGACCTAAGTTCTCATTGTATATCCATCGCTAATACTAGAATTTGAGTTGGGTTGTTATAATCTAGGTGGTTATTACTAGGGTCCGAACCGAGGTGCTACAATAATGCATGCATGCAAAGAAAATGGATTAAAAGTTGACACACAACATGCTAGGTGGCTAGAACTAAGTTAGGACTGAGAATTGAGGTTTTTGAACTCTCTGCCCTGAATTTTAAAAAATCATAACTAAATCTAAAAATATATTTGAGTGTGTTCTTTATATCCAGACCTATGTTTTTATGTTAGCTTTCATCCAAAATTTGTTTGAACTGATTTATGTTAGCTTCCAAATGTGAATCGATCTTAGGTGTTTCCATGCAACTAGTACCCAACATACTGATCTAGCTACCCACCAAAAAAAAGCCTAGGATATTTAGTTTTTAATGATCAAATCACCTATGAATTTCTTTGTTGAAGTTCAGTGACAAACAGAACCCTCTACGCCTTTTCGTGCAACCCAAAACACCTGTTTTTAGTGACATACTTCAAAAGTAGTTTTCATGAAGAGTGTAGGTAACATGTTAATCTAGTTACTATCCCAAAATCAGATTCAAAAGCCTTTATTTGATACCCCAAACCATTTTTAAACTCCCTGTTAAAAACAAATTCTACAGTATGCTTCATGCCACCTGAATACATTTTATAAAATGACTTATTTCTCCAACTTATCAGATTCAAAAGCCTTCATTTGATTCCCCATTCCAATTTTAAACTCCCTATTAAAAACTAATTCTGCAGTAGGCTTCACGCCGCCTGAATACATTTTATAAAATAACTTATTTTTCCAGCTTTTTCTAAAGTACTACCCTGAGAACTATTCATGAGACTTGTAGGGGACATGTTTAACTAAAACATATCCAAAATTGAGCTTAGTGTTGAACCGTTTTCACGTAGGAGAATTAATTCACCTAGTCGCTTAGAATTTTGCCTTAGTGTTAAACATAAAAGTTGTAGAGAATATTTGTATTTAAATTGTGACAGAAAACCAGAACCTAACTCGAAATCTAAGTACCTCAAAATACTGCTTTACTTTATAAATTGATGGTTGGAAGTTGATTAATATATGATTAAGTGTGTGATGGAGCATGATCGTGTTGTGTGATATGATTTATATGTTCTAAAATTTTAAATTAGATGAATAACACCTTAATGAAAGTGTGTGATGAAAAATGACCATGCCTTGAGAATTAAATCAAGTTTTGAAAGTTGTACTCCATGCTTTAACTTGTTGTACCGTATGCTACGTTGAGTTCCACATTGCCATGCTTAGTGATAAACCATGCTATAAGTAGTTGTACTTTGAGATATATGTTGTACCATCTTGGGCATTATCATCATTGCATTTATAACACCCCGCTCCCACAAGGCACCAATCCTAAATAAAGGGATAAGATCTCGCCTCAGACCGACAGCCCAAGAGATAGACAAGGAGTAAACTTAAACAACCACAAATATCTTACTATCAAAAGAGGTAAACATGAGTCATTAGGGATTCACCATCTCTTAATAAAAAAAAGGGGTAAACATGAGTCATTAGGGATTCACCATCCCAAGGCATACATTACTTCTAAAAGGTAAAAAATCCTTCAAATCTTATACATGAAGCTTTGCCAACACTAAAACTAAACAAAAAAAGACTAGCCAAAATGATTTCCAACACCAGAACCAAAACTACTTGATGACGCCTATGGTGGACCAACTCTTAGCCGTTCCTAGTATTTGCAACCACAGAGGTTACAGGAGAACGTACTTAACATTATCATAAATAGAAAAGACAGTTACTTAGGTAAGGATAATTGAAAACTCTTTTTAAAAATAGTTCATCACATTTTTCACGAAAATATAGAAACTGATACATTTACATGAACATGAAAACATCACAGATTATACAGAATCTTCTCAGTATTGCAAATAGAAATATGTTCCTGGCTCAACCGCCACAAATTTAAAATGCATGACCACTTCTCAAATCTAGACTCAAACCCCAACAATGTCCAAGTAGTCGTCAATCTCACGACCGGGAGTTCTGATGGCACCGTAACTTTAATTCTCAATGCGCGGATAGCAACGTGATGGAATGAAGGCCACTCTCCACCAAGCACGAGTGGTATGTGCTGTCCGAGACTTAGCCCACAATACCTTTAAGGAAAAATTCTCCGCTTAACGGGAAACCTCCCCTATAGGGATAAATGAAAAATCCATAGTTGGGTAATCTCCCTCATAAAGGGATGTAAAAGGGCCGGAAACTCTTGTAACTTGGCGCTTTGGAACAACCACACAACATTAACCATACGTTCATAATAACATCATGCTAGCTCAAAATAGCATAGATAGCACACTTGAATTAAAGACATCATGGCATTTGAAAACAACAGGTTCATGCAATCATCAAAACTGGCCATAGTTCAAAACATGCGCTTCAAAGCATTTTCATGCATCATTTAGATAACTTAAGTTCAAGATAATGGCTAAGCACTCTCACCTTGCATAATAGGCGTATGAACTAAGCCTCCCCCGGCAAGCTAAGCAGGACCCCCAAATTCTACAACGTTCAAGCCTAACAAGCAAAATATGGCTCGACCGCTAATGTCACTCCCCAAAACCAGGGTCACGTGAAAATTCATCAAACACCAGTTTTACAAAAAATAGGTTTTCATACATTCAAATCCACCTGTTGAAATCACAAGAAAACCCAATATGCATCTCTCATAAACAGTAAACATCTTGTATAATATGCATAAATATATCGCTTTATGGCGTACAAAACTGCCTTCAGGAATAGGCATACCAACAAGAAGGAAAACTATAAAAATCTTCCGCCACCACGAGTATCACCAGAGCTACACCTCATCCACATCATCACCTGAAAATAGTTTTACAGAAAAGTTCCACCCGTGAGCCGAAACCCAATAGAAATAGACAATAAAGTTGTAAAGCAGGTAATATGCAATTACATGGTGGGAGCATACTCAACCACAACCTAAAATGGTTTTCCATCCAAAAACCCACAAGTTTTCCCATCCGGCCAACACAAGCCTCCCAAATGGTTTTATTATCATAAAACCCTGTTTCCATCCTTAAACCCATGAATTTGCAAACAATACAAGTAAACCATCATAGTTAAGGAAAAACAGTAATCAACACATTGTTCCCTCATGGAATGCACCATCGCGGAATAAGAAGAGTAAGATCCTATGTACCGATTCAATCACAAGAAGATAGAGGTAGCAATTATAGACCCCTATCCAGTATCCAACCCCCAGATATCGTGGGATCGCCTAGATACACACAGGTTCTATACAAAGCACCATGAACGTAACCACTCAATTTACGAGTTATGACCCCGAGGGAGCTGAGCACCCATCCATCTCAGTTTACGGGGACTAGCCCGAAGGACCGAAGGACCTAAGTACCTACTCTGCGTACGTTTCTGGACTTACACCGAGGGCAACTCGTGCCAAATACACATCATCCCGATACATCTACATATTCTTCTAAAAACAGTACCGTAGCTCAACTACGAAAATATTTCCTCAAAACAATATATTATGCATGTATAAAGATCCATCCATCAACATGGAGATCAAACAAAATATTTTCAAAAATATTTTTTTTTTCGTTTTTCACAAAACGATTCAAAACCTAAGACTCAACCCCGAAGGCGAACTCCAAACCTCTAAAACAAAAAATGTTGAGATTTCCATCAAAATCCTCCGTTTTCCGACAAATACCACCGTTTTCAAGAACACCCTTTGAAAACCATAAAAATCACATGTCATATGATGTACTAAACCAAAAAAAGCAAAAAACATGCTTTTTACTCAAAAAACCAAGGTTTAAACATAGATATGACATTTCATGCATTTTCTATCGGTGAAAAAGTATACAATTACATATAACACCCTAATACAGCAGTAGGGTCTAGAATCCTACCTAGTTGGGTCAAAATCCGACGCCTCGAAAATTGGGTCTCATCGGAACGAGAATCAGACCGGATGAGCGCGAAGCTAGCAGGGTGAATAGTAGGGATCCACAAGCTGATCATCGAAAACTAGGCTCGGGCGGGGCAAAAATGTAGTGAGAAGGCAAAAAGAATGGAAAGAACTAAGCTTTTCCAAACATTCCAGGGGTTGGAATAATATAGGCACGCCAAAAAAACTGTTCAGTCGACTAAAGAGAGCACTTCAGTCGACTAAAGAGCCTCAAGAAACAAAAATCGCCACAATTCAGTCGACTAAACCGCTGAGTTCAGTCGATCGAACTCAAGAAAAATGGTTCAGTCGACTGGACTAAGCCCCCCAGTCGACCGAACCCAAGGTTCTCAACCTACTGGTTTTCAGTTCAGTCGACTGAACTCACCAGTTCAGTCGACCGAATATCCTACTATTTTGGTCTCGGGTTTTGTGTTCTAAGGCCAACCAAACAAGCCAAAAACCAACCCAACCCATCTAAACAAGGTCCGGGAAAGCTTAAAACACATCTATACATGTTGTTCTACAACTCAAAACATAAACCAAGCATCGATGATATATAACATGAAGGAAAAACATGTCAACATTTATATATATCAAAATTAACAAAGTTCGGGGTCTCACAACTCTCCCCCCTTAAGGAATTTTGGCCCCAAAATTCTCTACAAGGTCACGAGGTAAACAGATCTGGATATCTAGCACGCATCCCAGACTCAAGCTCCCAAGTCGCTTCCTTAACCCCGTGATGAAGCCACTAAACTTTAACATACGCAATCGTTCTCCCCCATAACACTTGCTCCTTCGTATCCAGAATCCTCACAGGACGCTCCTCATACGTGACATCCTCATCAACTCGCAACTCAGTCCAATCCAAAACATAACACAGATCTGGCTCATACCTCTGAAGCATAGAAACGTGAAAGACGCTATGCACAGATGCAACTGAGGTGGCAAAACCAGACGGTATGCTACCACCCCAATCCTCTCCAGGATCTCGAAGGGTCCAATAAAACGTGGTAATAGCTTCCCGCGACGGCCAAACCTCATCAACCCTCTGCGAGGCGAAACTTTCAAGAACACATGATCCCCCACAGCAAATTCTAACGGTCTCCTCCTCTGATCCATATAACTCTTCTGGCGGCTCTGAGCTGTCACCACACGCTGACGAATCACGGCAATCTGCTCCGTGGTCTCTCGTACTAAGTCAGGTCCCAAAACAGTGGTCTCTCTCACCCCTGTCCAATATACCAGCGATCTACACGGTCTACCATACAAAGCCTCATACGGTGCCATACCAATACTGGACTGATAGCTGTAATTGTATGCAAACTCTGCCAAAGATAGGTGATCCTCCCAAGAACCCCAAAAATCAAGCACGCAGGCTCTCAGCATGTTCTCCAAAATCTGGATGGTCCTCCCAGACTAACCGTCGGTCTGAGGATGAAAAGTTATACTAAAAGTCAAGCTCGTCCCCAAAGCCACCTGAAGACTCTGCCAAAAGCGCGATGTAAAGCGAGGGTCTCGATCGGAAACAATAGTCGCAGGTACTCCGTGTAGTCGGACTATCTCTCGAATGTACAATCTACTCAATCGATCCACTGGGTCTCTCACTCGAATAGGGAGGAAGTGCGTAGACTTCATTAACTTATCCACTATAACCCAAATAACATCGTGCCCTTTGGCAAGCGTGGAAGTTCGAATACAAAATCTATAGTGACATTCTCCCACTTCCACTCGAATACAGGCAAAGCTGTAACAATCTTGCATGTCTCTGGTGCTCCACCTTTACTTGCTGACAAGTAAAACATCGAGAAATGAATTGGATCACATCCCTCTTCATTCCTGTCTACCAAAACTGTCGGCGTAGATCGTGATACATCTTCGTGCCTTCTGGATGCACTGCAAGACTTGAGTGATGAAACTCATGTAGCACCTCAGCACGACACGACTCTGGCACAAACATACGTCCTGTCAACCTCAAACTCTGATCTGAACCCACCGTCCATCCTACTGTGTCCTTCCCGCTACCAGTGCGGTCCCGTATCATCTGAGCCTCTTGATCAGTTCCCTGAGCCTCTAATTCGTGTGCAACCAATGCAGGCTGTGAAGCTACAGAATATAAAGTCGCACCTCCCCCTGTCTCCCTAAGACACAGATCAAACTCCCCAACAATCCCGAGCATATCCCATTCTCATAGAGCAAGAGAAGCTAACGAGCCGTGAGATTTCCTATTAAGCGCATCAGTTACAACATTTGCCTTCCTCGGGTGGTACTACAAATCAAAGTCATAGTCTCCCAACTGCTCCATCCACCGTCGCTAGCGAAGATTCAGGTCTTTCTATGAAAATAAGTATTTCAAGCTCTTGTGATCAGAGAAAACCTCGAAATTCTCACCATATAGATAATACCGCCATGTCTTCAAGGCGAAGACTACGGCTGCCAACTCCAGATCATGAGCCGGGTAATTCCTCTCGTGTATCTTCAGCTGTCACGAGCCGTAGGCTACAACCTTACCTCCCTGCATCAATACACAGCCCAAACTGTCAAGTGATGCGTCGCAGTATACTGTATAGCCCAGACCTCACTCAGGAATAATCAACACCGGCGCACAGGTCAATCTCCTCTTTAGCTCTTGGAAAGCTGACTCATAAAGATCACTCCACACAAAACTGACTCCCTTCCGCGTCAAACGCGTCATCGGTGCTGCAAGCCTAGAGAAGTCCTTCACGAACCGTCGATAATATCCTGCCAGACCGAGAAAACTACGTATCTCAAAAACATTCTTCAGTCGCTACCAATCCGTCGCTGCATCAGTCTTCGTCGAGTCCACTAATACTCCATCCTTTGACACCACGTGTCCAAGGAACCTCACCTCTGACATCCAGAACTCGCACTTCTCGAACTTCACATACAGGCGATGTTCTCTCAAAAGCTATAAGACGACGTGTAGATGCTTCTCGTGTATCTCCCTTGTGGGCGAATAAATCAGAATATCGTCCACGAACACGACCACAAAACTATCCAGGTAGGAGTGGAAAATACGGTTCATCAGACCCATTTATGTAGCTAGAGCATTCGTCAGACCGAACGGCATAACCAGAAACTCATAGTGACCATAGCGCGTCCAAAAGGCGGTCTCCCTATGTCCTCATCCCAAATCCTCAGCTGGTGATATCCTGACCTCAAGTTAATCTTCGAAAAGCAGCGGGACCCCCTCATCTAATCAAATAAATCATTAATCCTAGGCATAGGATATCTATTCTTCACCGTCACCTGGTTCAGCTTCCTGTAGTCTATACATAGTCTCAGTGACCCATCCTTCTTATTCACGAACAAAGCTGGTGCTCCCCACAGCGATGTACTCGACCGTACAAACCCTTTATCCAACAACTCCTGCAATTGCACCTTGAGTTCTCGTAACTCAACAGGTGCAAAGTGTTATGATGGCATAGAGATAGGAGCCGCTCCTAGAATAAGGTCAATGGAGAACTCCACATCACGGCTCGGTGGCAACTCAAACAGATCATCAAGAAAGACGTCCAGATAGTCACACACCACAGGGGGTAACTCTCCTCGAACCTCATCTGGCATATCCAATCTGAGAGCAGAAAAGAGAGAACCCAAGTTCTCTCGAACTTGCGCGGCACCAAGTACAGACACCAAGCTCTCATCCCGATCACCCACAAAGTAGAAGCAATCACCCTCCGGGGTACAGATCGACACTCTCTGTCGCTCACAATCTATATAGGCATGGTGGGTAGTCAGCCATTCCATTCCTAAGATGACATCAAACGTGGTCATGTCTAGAATGATAAAATCAAACTCTAAACAAAGACCGGCGACCTCGAGTATGTAGGATCTACAAACAAGGCTTAGCGTCACACTCCCACTAACTAGGCTCTCCACACACAAGGTACTACCCAACCAGTCCATTTTCAACCCCAATACAGATACAAATGCAGAGGATATAAATGAAGGTGATGCCCCCGTGTCTATAAGAACATAGGCCCATGATCTAAAGACTAGAAGGGTACCTCTGATCATGGCCGGAGCAACATCAGCATCAGACACCACTGGTGCTTTGGAAGCACTACGATTAGCAAGCACATAAGCCCTGACCTGCGGCAGTTTGGTCTGTCCACCATAACTCTGAGTCGATGGCTGCCTCACTGACTGAGCTGAAGCACCTCCCTCTGCAAATCTAGAAGTCTGAGCCCTAGGGTGCTGTGGAGCCTGTCGCCTCTGCACAGAAGAAGCAACCGACATTCCTGTCGTGTCCTGGACATTCTCTTCTCTGGGACACTGTCTGCGAAAGTGTCCAGATTGACCACACCCAAAACAGATAGGTGGGTCGCTCGCTTGTGACGACACGGGTGCTAAACTCTGAGCCTGGCCCTTCTGCGGGCACTCAACTGATCGATGCCCCGGCTGTCCGCATCTATAACAAATCAACCCTCTCTGCTCTAGCCTTCTTGCCGAAGCCACTGAAGGTGTAGGTGCAGATGATTGCAGCTGATAAGATCCTTTAAAACGAGAACTAGGTCCAGACAACCTCTGAAATTGTGCATCTCCACTGCCCTGCTGACTCTCGCTCTCTCTAATCCTGCGACTGTCTGCCAATGAGTTTTCAACCTGGATAGCCGCTTCCACCAGTTTAATATATACCTCCACATCTAGAGCTGCAACCCTATCCTTAATAGCAGGTTGAAGTCCCCTTTCAAACCTCCGAGTGCGTAACTCCTCAGTCGATACCATCTCCGGTGCAAATCGTGACAGATTCACGAACTTGGCCTCATACTAGATCACAGACAGATTCCCCTGAACAAGGGAAAGGAACTCCTCTCGGTAAGTATCTCTCGAAGATCTCGGGAAATACTTCTCCAAGAAGACTCTCGTAAAAGCAACCCATGTCTCATCTACAGTGGTCTTGGCAAACTTCCACCACTCTCTTGCATCTTCTCGCAGTTGGAACACCGCCAACTTTTTTCGCAAGGCATCCTCCTCGATGTCCAGAGCATCAAAGATCAATGTGATCACTTCCAACCACTCAGTAGCGACCTTTGGGTCTGGCTCCCCTGCAAAGATCGGAGGATTCAATCGCCGAAACTCCCGCATAGCTACAGAATCCCTTGCCTTAGGAACCCGCACACTAGCCCTGGTCGCTTCTGCCATAGCTCGCACAGTGGCAAGCATCTCCTGGACAACGTCAGAACCGCCCACTTGATCCTGTGGGGCATGAACGTCTCCCTCCTCTGGAACCTAAACATCTGGAACCTGATCATAAGCACGATCTCGGCCACAGCCTCGACCATGACCCCATCCTCGCGTTCCCCGCGTAGATATAATTCTATAGAAAGCAATGTAAATAGGATAAGCTTTCCTACAACATATTACTACGTAACAGGAACACAAAATCATACTATCACATAACCACATAAGATTATGTTAACATGTCTCACATACTGAGGAGAACTAACAAGACAGACTCGTCCATTTGGATAACCTATTCAGATTTCCTGCAAGAAAACACGTCGGCTAAATGCGCTTCTAACTTGGCTGCTAAACATGTTAAACCAAACGCCCGAAGGCAAGACTCAACAATCCTGAGATTCAACCTCCATACCCACATATACACATTTATCATGCTCAGAAAGCTATTAACATGTTATAAACCAACGTTTACACACATGCAAGCAAGCATACACAATCAACCTCACCAGGTGATAAACCCTCTTCCCATGGCTCTTAGGTATTCGAACCCAGAGCTCTGATACCAATTTATCACGCCCCAAACCCAGGGTCACATAAAAATCCACCAAACACCAGTTTTACAAAAAATAGGTTTTCATACATTCAAATTCACCTATTGAAATCACAAGAAAACCCAATAAGCATCTCTCATAAATAGTAAATATCCTGTATAACATGCATAAATATATCGCTTTATGGCATACAAAACTGCCTTCAGGAATAGGCATACCAACAAGAATGAAAACTATAGAAGTCTTCTGCCACCACGGGCTTCACCAGAGCTACACCTCATCCACATCATCACCTGAAAATAGTTTTACAAAAAACTCCCACCGGTTAGCCGAAGCCCAATAGAAATAGATAATAAAGCTGTAAAGCAGGTAATATGCAATTACATGGTGGGAGCAAACTCAACCACAACCCAAAATGGTTTTCCATCCAAAAACCCACAAGTTTTTACATCTGGCTAACACAAGCCTCTCAATTGGTTTTATTATCATAAAACCCTGTTTCCATCCTTAAACCCATAAATTTGCAAATAATGCAAGTAAACCATCATAGTTAAGGAAAAACGGTAATCAAAACATTGTTCCCTCGCAGAATGCACCATCGCGAAATAAGAAGAGTAAGATCCTATATACCAACTCAATCACAAGAGGATAGAGGTAGAACCTATAGACCCTTGTCTAGTATCTAACCCCCAGATATCGTGGAATCACCTAGATACACACAGGTTCTATACGGAGCACCATGAACGTAACCACTCAATTTACGGGTTATGACCCCGAGGGTGCTGAGCACCCATCCGTCTCAGTTTACGGGGACTAGCCCGGAGGAACTGAGTACCTACTCTGCGCACGTTTCTGGACTTACACCGAGGGTAACTCGTGCCAAATACACGTCATCCCGGTACATCTAGATATTCTTCTAAAAATAGTACCGTAGCTCAACTATGAAAATATTTCCTCAAAACAATACATTATACATGTATAAAGGTCCATCCATCAACATGGAGATCAAACAAAACATTTTCAAAAATGTTTTTTTCCCCATTTTCCACAAAATATTTCAAAACCTGAAACTCAACCTCGAAGGCGAGCTCCAAACCTCCAAAACATAAAGTGTTGAGATCCCTATTAAAATCCTCCGTTTTCCAACAAATACCACCGTTTTCAAGAATACCATTTGAAAATCATAAAAATCACATGTCATATGATGTACTAAACCAAGAAAAGCGAAAAACATGCTTTTTACCCAAAAAACCAAGGTTTAAACATAGATATGACATTTCATGCATTTTCTATCGGTAAAAAAGCATACAATTACATATAACACCCTAATACAACAGTAGGGTCCAGAATCCTACCTCGTTCGATCAAAACTCGACGCCTCAAAAATTAGGTCTCGTCGGAACGAGAATCAGACCGGATGAGCACGAAGCTAGCAACGTGAATAGTAGGGATCCACAAGATGATCGTCAAAAACTAGGCTCGGGCGGGTCAAAAATGTAGAGAGAAGGCTGAGAGAATGGAAAGAACTATGCTTTTCCAAACATTTCAGAGGCTGGAATACATATAGGCACGCCAAAAACACTGTTCAGTCGACTGAAGTGCCTCGAGAAACACAAGCTGCCACAGTTTAGTCGACTGAACCCCTAAGTTCAGTCGACCGAACTCAAGAAAAATGGTTCAGTCGACTGGACTAAGCCCCCCAGTCGACTGGACCAAGCCCCCCAGTCGACTAAACCCAAGGTTCTCAACCTACTGGTTTTCAGTTCAGTCGACTGAACTCACCAGTTCAGTCGACCGAACAGCCTACTGTTTTGGTCTCGGGTTTTGTGTTCTAAGGCCAACCAAACAAGCCAAAAACCAACCCAACCCATCTAAACAAGGTCCAGAAAAGCTTAAAACACATCTATACATGCTGTTCTACAACGCAAAACATAAACCAAGTATCGATGATATATAACATGAAGGAAAAACATGTCAACATTTATATATATCAAAATTAACAAGGTTCGGGGTCTTATAGTTAATCACGGTATCCGCCCCCTTTAGCATGTGAAACTAAAATGATTCTATTCATTGAATGGTTTCTTTGGTTTTAGGGACAATGGTTACCTTCTTTTCAGGTTTAAGGGATACTACGCACTTGCCCAATCCTTCACTTGTTTAAGGATTTAACTTAACCATTTATTACTCTCTTCCAATCATTAAATTTTAAAGTACCGTAGCAACTTGAGGTACTTAGACTTGGCGTTAGATTATGATTTTTGGTGCAAATTTAGATTAAAATATTCTCTACAACGTTTATGTTTTACACCAAGGCCAAAACCTAAGGTAACTAGGTGGAAAACTTAACGGAAATGAAAACAGTTTAGCACTTGCTCAGAGAATTGGTCAGAAAAGTGCCTCTGTTGATCTCAGTTTTGGGGTATCAGATCAAGTCCAAATGAGCCCATTTTTTAGTATGTTCTATTTCAACATGTTCCCTACAAGTTTAATGTCTAGAGCTAAGAATAGTTGTTTGAAACAAGTTAGACTTTTTGGCCATTTTAAAAAGTAGGTTCTGTCAGCCGCCAAAACACAACAGAGCTGGTTTTAGACAGAGGATTTGAAACGGTTTTGAGGAATCATCCAGAGGATTTAAGGTCTGATATGTGGGCAACAAGTACTTCAATATTTTAGATATAAAGTTCATGTAGACCACTTTTGGAATAGGTCACTAAAACTAGGTCTTTTGGGCTATAAAAAAATATGTGACAGAATGTTTCTCGGAGGCTAAAATTTAACAGAGACTTTGAAAGGGGTTTTGACTTATCAAACCTCAATATTTTGTGCTAAGTTTTGGTGAGTAGATAAATATACATGTTATCTACAACTTTAATGTTTTGGCTAATACTCGGATCTCATTTTAAACTAGGGATTTTAGGTCTACACTGTTGACTGGTCTGAAACCGACACACTTTGGTAGAATTACAATATCTCGAGTTCTACTTTTGGAATCTGTGAATTCATTGGCCATTGAATTTCAGAATTCAATAGCAGAATTCAATTGCAATTGAATTGGCCATTC